>WNWK01010623.1:0-69229 GCA_009830355.1 Cherax destructor | reverse complement strand
TCCAGCCAGCAATTGACACCAATTGCCCTGGACAGCCATTCATCTCCAACTCCTCTCCTTGGAAAAATCCCAAATATGACAGGGTTCCCACCCTTCTTCCAATTATGTCTGTTGCTGACCTATACCTGCTAGTCAGGTCCTCACTCCTACGTCTGCCAACATCGTTGCCTCCAGCACTGAGACAGATAATAGGATTGCTCCCATTACCTCTCATGATGTCGTCCAGACGGCTAACAATATCCTCCATCCCAGCCCCAGGAAAGCAAATCCTGTCTCCTACTTCTATCTTTCAAGCAGAAGGCCCTATCCATATACCTAATTTGACTATCCCCAACAAGAACAATGTTCTTACCTTCCTTGGTGTCAATCGTGATGTTCCCTGTAGTCGACTCACATTCATCGGGTAACACAGAGAATCGGTTCGATGTTTCCACAACAGGTTTCTGGTTCTTCGTTAATTCTACCTCTCCATCCATCCTCTTGATCTTTAACTTTGTCCCATGCATTCCAACACCGGCCAGGTTCCTTTCTTGGCTTGAGGATTCTCAACAGGAGGATTACTACGAATCGTCTTGTTTTCCTCAGTCAGTCGCTGTATCTCAAGCTTAGCTACCCTCAGTTCTTCCTTCAGCTGCTGGTAGAGTAGCTCAAGAGAGGACATCTTGTTCAGATTCACAGAGAGCACACAAGACACGTCTTCAAAAGCCTTACTAAAGTCTAAATAAACAATATCGAATTCTTTATCGTGATCAACAGCCTCTGAAGAAGATGTCCTCGTGAATCTGAAGAAGATGTCCTCGCATAGATTTAGTCGGACATGGGGAATGTCAAAGAGATGTTTGTGTCTGGTATTATGTCTATGGGTCCTGTCACAACTATCAAGAAAGTGTTTTAGTTCAGGGTTAATATTGCAATTTATGGTTCTGTAGATGTAGATTGCAGAGTAGTAAGTGTGGATGTTCTGAACAGTGAGTAAATTTAGGTCTTTGAAGAGTGGGGGGTTGTTGCCTAGCGTTGGATTGCGTGATAATTCTTACTGCGGCTTTTTGTTGGGTTATTATTGGCTTTAGGTGGGTAATTGCTTCCCCAGCTATGTTCAGCATGTTATAGAAGCCGTTGTTCTGGTTGAAGTTGTTGGATATACAGATAAGTGATGATTCCAGGATTCTTCGGCATTGGAGACAAAGAAGACAACACTCAATACGGAAGAATCCTGGAGTCATCACTTATCTGTATATTCAAAAACTTCAACCAGAACAGCGGCTTCTATAACATAGCTGAACCTATTGCCAAGAAACTTCTTCATCGATATCCCACATAAAAACATAAGAATAGAGGAACACTGCAGATGGTCTACTCATATACTTGACCAATCTCTTTTTAAAGCTTCCCAAGGACATAATTTGAAAAGAGTAGAACTATATACAAAAGATGAGGTAATCAGTCCTCCTTACCTGTTCTTCAGAATCTCCAGACCTACGGTGCTGAACACACCAACTCCAAGGCCGAGGGACTGATTACCTCATCTTTTGTATATAGTTCTATTGTCTTCAAATTATGTCCTAGAATTTTGTATTGATAAAGCCACTGGATGGCGAAACGTCTACAATAGAGATACCCAGTTGTTGCACATGTGTCTTAATTTCAACATATGGGAATCTTTATTGAAGAAACGTTTTGCAACACAGTGGCTTCATCAGTCCAATACAAAGCAGGAAGGTATAAGGAAAGGAGGAGTTTGAGGTAATCAGTCCCTCAGCCTGGAATCGATGAGTTCTGTCCATCACTTCTACAAGAGTGATGGACTGATGAAGCCACTGTGTGGCGAAACGTTTCTTTAATAAATATTCCTATATGTTGCATAAGTATCTCAATTCTTCAGGGAAATTTGTGTTTGTCAGCTTGATTTTCAATTATATCGCAGTTATCTTACCTGGAGTTTACCTGGAGAGAATTCCAGGGGTCAACGCCCCTGCGGCCCGGTCTGTGACCAGGCCTCATGTTGGACCAGAGCCTGATCAACCAGGCTGTTACTGCTGGCCGCACGCAGTCCAACGTACGAACCACAGCCTGGCTGGTCAGGTACCGACTTTAGGTGCCTGTCCAGTGCCTGCTTGAAGACAGCCAGGGGTTTGTTGGTAATCCCCCTTATGTATGCTGGGAGGCAGTTGAACAATCTTGGGCCCCTGACACTTATTTTTTTGTCCCTCAACGTGCTAGTGGCACCTCTGCTTTTCATTGGGGGGATGTTACATCGCCTGCCGAGTCTATTGCTTTCGTAAGGAGTGATTTTCGTGTTTAGGTTTGGTACTAATCCCTCGAGAATTTTCCACGTGTATATAACAATGTATCTCTCCCGCCTGCGTTCTAGGGAGTACAGGTTTAGAAACTTCAAGCGTTCCCAGTAATTGAGGTGGTTTATCGCACTTATGCGTGCGGTGAAGGTTCTCTGCACATTTTCAAGGTCAGCAATTTCACCTGCCTTGAAAGGTGCAGATAGTGTGCAGACAATATTCCAGCCTAGATAGAACAAGCGATTTGTAAAGTGTCAACATGGGCTTTGCATCCCTGGTTTTGAAGGTTCTCATTATCCATCCTGTCATTTTCTAGCAGATACGATTGATACGGTGTTATGGTCCTTGAAGGTGAGATCCTCTGTATCTTGTGTGGCATTGCTATTTACCTGTTTGATTTACTGTTTACATGTGTAATGTTACTATTTACCTTTGTGACTTAACTAAGATAAGATCAGATTTCTTTCGATTTTTAACCCCGGAGGGTTAGCCACCCAGGATAACCCAAGAAAGTCAGTGCGTCATCGAGGACTGTCTGTCTTATTTCCATTGGGATCCTTAATATTGTCCCCCAGGATGCGACCCACACCAGTCGACTAACACCTCAGGTACCTATTTGCTGCTAGGTGAACATGACAACAGGTGTAAGGAAACACGTCGAAATGTTTCCACCCGCCGGGAATCGAACCCGGGCCCTCTGTGTGTGAAGCGAGAGTTCTAGCCACCAGACCACCTCTTTAAAGTTACCATGTACTTGTTTATTATTACTTTGTGCCTATGCAGCGTTAATAATATTCGTGTGTGATGTTACTTTATGCCAGCATGACGTTACTTGTGTGACCATACTCTGTACCAGTGATTTCTATATATCAATGTGACGGTACTTTCTACCTATGTATCGTTACTCTGTGTGTGTGTAGTTACTGTGTAAATGTTTGACGTTACTATTTTCCTCTGTGGAATTACTGCCTGCCATTGAAATGTTGGGTATTGGGGAAAAAAATGGGGATTTGGAGGTTGGAATTTAGTCTGTATCTTACTCATAGAGCGACTGATTACGTGAGTTCCTGTATCTTCTAATCACTAGTTCAGTTCCCACATTTCTCCTTGATGTGATTGTTTTCCAGCTATATTTACTTTTTATCTCTGGTAGGTGCGCTATTATCCTGGAAACTGATCGGAGGAACACCGAATGTCTGGGTCATCAGGATTTCTTTTGAGTATATTTAGTGAGCTTTCAATTGCCTCAGCTTGTATTTACGTAGAACAGATACTGCCTTGTAAGCCTCATTCTCTTGATCGCACAGTTATTCCTTTTGTGTTGAGGACATTCTGAAGGTCATTTAGGCTCCAGTTACCTCCACCCTATTGTCTATGTTGCTGTGTACTTACCTCTTAACCGTTAAGACTGTGATGTGCATGAACTAAGGTTGTGAAAACCATTGTCGCTCTCAAAGGCTTCAGTTTTGACCATTGTACCCATGGGGTGGATGTTAGTGTTATTTATTCCTTAGATTTTCCACTTAGCAAGGCAGACGCAATATCATCCCACTTAGTGCTAATCTGCATAACTCTCCATTGACCTTTTGTTCGATCGTTTGGTTATCAAAACGATCTATTTCCTCCAAAGTGATACTAGGGTTTCAGAACGAAAGTAAGAAGACATAAATGAAAGAATAAACAAGGGGAAATTAGAAATTAGCACAGTAATGTGGAAAATATGGGATAAAGAAATCACGAATATTTTTATAAAATGCTTCCATGGTTCGCTGAGCCGTTTGTTTACCGGTGCGTCGTAACTGAAAATCTTGAGTTACATTAAATTAAGGGCATGGCAGATTACCTTACACCGGCATCCATTTTTGACCAAGCAGTTAATAGGTACCTGTGAGAGTATCCCTTACACATGCAGCTCTTGTTCATTTAGAAGTAAATAGGTACCTGCGCGTTTATTCGACTGTTGCTGTTGATTCTTAGGGGAAGTGGAGATTTATGTACAAGTGTCCTTGAGTCTGTTTTCACTTGTTTACTTTGCAGTAAATATACACTGTAACTATCAGTTAGTCGACAGTTTAAATAGCGCGCATTATCTGAATATACAGTTCTATAGCGTTACATTATTTACTTAAATAAGCATTCGAACTCTGTATTTGCACAATGTAATAACAACAGCAATAATTAATTATAATAATGTTGATAGAATTACCGACAATTGTTTAGGTAAAAGGGCACATGTGCAACTAATGCGACATTTTACCGAGTCAAAGTTTCTCTCTCCAGGAGCGAAACGTTGCCTCAGCATAATAATACTGTGCCTCAGCACAATAATACTGTGCCTCAGCACAATAATACTGTGCCTCAGCACAATAATACTGTGCCTCAGCACAATAATACCGTATATCCTAATTTATATTAAATTGACTTACTTGGATTTACTTTGATATTGTCCACCTAGACAACTTTGTTAATAAACATATTAATTTAATTTTTATTTTTGATTAGTTAGTACCCTCTCAGTTGAAATCCTAAGATACTATTAAATTACAACGGATAACTGGACCAGAATACTGACTACTTGTTACAAAAACCTAGTAACAGGCTGAATGTTACAGGGGCAGACCTTTCTAGTATTCACTAGAGATGTCTATTCTTAATAGATTTCGCGTTTTTTTTTTTTTTTGGTAAAACCGTAGAAGCCAGGAGAAGGGCCTTAGAATATGAGGTGAATACTCTGAAGCGAGTTACAGGGCTATTGCCAAGATATGACATAGCATCTGAAGCAGGTACACCCCTGCTGAACGAGGAGCCCAACGGAAAGGAAGGAGACATGACTTATGCTAAGGCCCTATCAGACCACCAAGCAGGGCCGAGGAATGAAGTGGGAGAGCAGTTGGAAGCAAGGATAGCAGTGAGAGAGGTGGAGAGGTGGTTAGGTCCTATGCAGAAGCACGACCATGCTACCAAGAGCTACAGGAAAATATAAGGGAAACAATGACCATGTACAAACGGGACCCAGAGGCACTGAGGGAAAGCCAATGGAAGGAGGAGAGATAGGTCAGTGTTTATTCATGGGATTCAGGAGACCAAGGGTAGGACGCACAATGAAACAAGGCAGAAAGAAAAACAGGAGATTGAAAACATCATCAATGATATAGGCGAGGAGGACATGACTGAGATAGTAAATTTTCAGAGAATAGGGGGGTACTTGAAGGGGAAAAATCGTCTGTTCAAGCTCATTTTCAAGATAGAAACGGTGCAAAACAGGCTCCTGCAAGAGAAACCACGGCTGAAGGAATCGTCAACATACAAGAGGGTGTTCCTAGACCGAGACAAAATAAAAACAGAACGACAGCAGCTGAGGGAGAGGACAGAGAAGCGAAAGGGGCTAGGAAGAGAGACAAGTACAGAATCAGCAGAGGACAACCAGATCAGGGCAGAGCAACAAGTACAACACACACAGAACCACCCCTAGAATCCTACAACCATACACGCTATCCCAACACAAACCACAATCCACACTTACAGCCCTCACCCAACACTACGCTGTAGAATCCCACAGCACACCGCCAGGTCCCCCACCGTCACAGACCCCCCAGAACACAGTGTTGGAGAGGAAACTGAAGGTATGCTACACCAAAGCTGATGAAATAACGAATAAGTGGAAGGAATGCCATGAAAGAGTCAAAGAGGCATCACCGGACATCATAGCTCTCTCAGAAAACAAGCTCACAGGAATGATAACAGATTATGCAGCTCAGTTTTGGTCTCCTTACTACAGGATGGATATAGATTCATTGGAGAACATACAAAGAAGAATGACTAAAATGATTTACAGTATAAGAAATCTCCCGTATGAAGATAGACTTAGAGCATTGAATCTCCACTCTCTGGAGAGACGTAGAATGAGGGGAGATATCATCGAGGTGTACAAGTGGATGATGGGCATAAACAAAGGAGATATTAATAAAATACTGAGGATATCGAACCAAGTAAGAACCAGAAATAACGGATTTAAATTGGATAAATTTAGATTTAGAAAGGACATAGGCAAGTACTGGTTTTCGAACAGAGTTGTAGATGCGTGGAACAATCTTCCGAGTAGGGTGATAGAGGCTAGGACCTTGGGTGGCTTTAAAAAGAGATTGGACAAATATATGAGTGGGAGGGGCTGGGTTTGATTAGTGTCGTGAGTACAGGAGTAAATTCTTAGGTAGTGGTGGTTTTGATAAGGACCTGCCTTGTATGGGCCAGTAGGCCTTCTGCAGTGTTCCTCCATTCTTATGTTCTTATGTTCTTATGCCATCTTTCTAACAGGATATCAGATAATGAGGAAAGACAGAGGGAACAGAGAGGGTGGAGGAGTGGCACTGCTTATCAAAAACCGATGGAATTTTGATGAGCTGAAGAGAGGAGACAGAGGAGAAGCTAGAGACTACATAATAGGAACATTTCAGTCTGGAGGTCCCAAGGTGGTAATTGCAGTGATGTATAACGCACCACAGAACAGTAGGAGGCCAAGGCAAGAATATGAAGTGAGTAATAGAGCGATGGTTGACACACTAGCTGAGGTGGCCACAATGGCTCATGCGAGCAGAACAAAGCTACTGAACATGGGTGACTTCAACCACAAGGAAATCGACTGGGAGAACCTGGAACCACGTGGGGGCCCAGAAACGAGGAGAGCTAAGAAGATGGAGGTGGTACTGGAAAACCTCCTGCACCAACACGTAAAGGACACTACGAGAGAGAGAGGAGAGGATGAACCAGCAAGACTGGACCTAGTATTCGCCTTGAGCAGTGCAGACATTGAGAAAATCACATATGAGAAACCTCTCGGGGCCAGTGATCATGTGGTTTTGAGCTTCGAATACATAGTAGAGTTACAAGTGGAGAAGGAAGCAGGAAGGGCTGGATGAATGAAGACAAACTACAAGAGAGGGGACTACACAGGCATGAAGAATTTCCTACACGAGGTTCAGTGGGACAGAACTGTCAGGGAAGTCAGTAAACGAGATGATGGGATATGTGAAAACAATATGCAAGGAAGTTAAGGAGAGGTTTGTACCCAAGGGTTAAGGAAATAACGAGAAAGCCAGGACGAGCCCTTGGTTCACCCAAAGGAGTAGAGAGACCAAAACCAAGTGTGCTAGAGAATGGAAGTATAGAAGGCAAAGGAACCAGGAGAATAAGGAGAGAAGTTGTAGAGCTAGAAATGAATATGCACACATAAGAAGGGAGGCCCAACGACAATATGAAAATGCCATAGCAGCGAAAGCCAAATCTGACCCAAAGCTGTTGTACAGCCACATCAGGAGGAAAACAACAGTCAATGACCAGGTAATCAGGCTGAGGAAGGAAGGAGGAGAGATCAAAAGAATCGACTGTGAAATATGTAAGGAACTCAACATGAGATTGAAAGAAGTGTTCACAGAGGAGACAGAATGGACTCCAGAAAGATGAAGAGGTGGGGTACACCATCAAGTGTTGGACACAATTACACGCCCCGATGGCACGGTGGCTAGCGCTCTTGCTTCACGCACGGAGGGCCCGGGTTCAATTCCCGGCGGGGCCGAAACATTTCGAAGTGTTTCGTTACACACACACACACACACACACACACATACATACAACAGGCCTAGTGTCTAATCGACATGTGCCTAGGACAAAATGGTAACAAAATGGTAACTAACAATACATACAAGAGACTGTTAAGCTAGCTAGATATCTCAAAGGCGATGGGGCCGGATAACATCTCTCCATCAGGTCCTGAGAGAGGGAGCAGAAGCGTTATGTGTACCCCTAACAACAATATTCAACACATCTATCGAAACAGGGCGACTACCTGAGGTATGGAAGACAGCAAATGTAGTCCCAATTTTTAAAAAAGGAGACAGGCACGAAGCATTAAACTACAGACCAGTGTCACTGACGGGTATAGTATGCAAAGTCATGGAGCTATTTCTGGTATTTGTGAATGACATGACATACGGAATAGATTCCGAAGTGTCCCTGTTTGCAGATAATGTGAAGTTGATGAGAATAATCCAATCGGACGAGGACTAGGCAGAACTATAAAGGGATCTGGACAGTATGCAGGCCTGGTACAGCAACTGGCTCCTGGAGTTCAAACCCACCAAGTGCGAAGTAATGGCAAAAGATCTTGGGGTGAGTATAAGACCGGGAACATCTGAGGCGCACATCAACCAAATAACTGCAGCAGCAAACAGGCGCCTAGCAAACCTAAGAACAGCATTCCTACATCTTAAGAAGGAATCGTTCAGGACCTTGTACACTGTGTACGTTAGGCCTATATTGGAGTATGCAGCACCAGTTTGAAACCCACACTTAACCAAGCATGTAAGGAAACTAGAGAAAGTGCAAAGGTTTGCAACAAGGCTAGTCCCGGAGCTAAGGGGTATGTCCTACGAGGAGAGGTTGAGGGAAATTGACCTGACGACACTGGAGGACAGGAGAGATTGGGGGGGGGCATGATAACGACATGTAAAATACTGAGAGAAATCGACAAGGTGGACAGAACAGAATGTTCCAGAGATGGGACACAGCAACAAGAGGTCACAGCTGGAAGTTGAAGACTCGGATGAATAACAGGGATGTTTGGAAGTATTTATTCAGTCACAGAGTGGTCAGGAAGTTGAATAGTTTGGGAAGCGATGTAGTGGAGGCAGGATGCATACATAGCTTTAAGAAGAGGTATGATAAAGCTCATGGAGCAGGAAGAGTGACCCAGTAGCGGCCGCTGAAGACTCGGGGTCAGGAACTTTGTGTCAACACCTGCAACCACAACTAGGCGAGTACACACGCACACACAGAAACGAGGCACTAAACTATAGACCAGTGCCACTGACGTGTATAGTATGCAAAGTCATGGAGAAGATTATCAGGAGAGTGGTGGAGCACCTGGAACGGAACAAGATTATAAATGACAACCAGTACGGAATCATGGAATGCAAATTCTGTGTCACAAAACCTTCTGGAGATTTATGACAATATAACAGAAGTAAGACACGAGATAGAGGGGTGGGTTGATTGCATTTTCTTGGACTGCAAGAAGGCCTTCGACACAGTTCCCAGAGGAGATTAGTGCAGAAGCTGGAGGATCAGGCACGTATAACAGGTAGGGCACTGCAATGGATCAGAGAATACCTGACAGGGAGGCAACAACGAGTCATGGTACGTGATGAGGTATCACAGTGGGGGCCTGTGACGAGCGGGGTCCCACAGGGGTCAGTCCTAGGACCAGTGCTGTTCTTGGTATATGTGAATGACATGACGGAAGTGTCCCTGTTTGCAGACGATGTGAAGTTAATGAGAAGAATCAAATCAGATGAGGGTCAGGCAGGGCTACAAAGCGACCTGGACAGGCTGGACACGTGGTCCAGCAACTGGCTACTCGAATTTAACCCCGCCAAATGCAAAGTCATGAAGATCGGGGAAGGGCAAAGAAGACCACAGACAGAGTATAGGCTAGGTGGCCAAAGACTGCAAACCTCGCTCAAGGAGAAAGATCTCGGGGTGAGTATAACGCCGAGCACGTCTCCGGTAGCACACATCAACCAGATAACTGCTGCAGCAAATGGGCGCCTGGCAAACCTGAGAAGAGCGTTCCGATACCTTAGTAAGGAATCGTTCAAGACACTACACCGTGTACGTCAGGCCCATACTGGAGTATGCAGCACCAGTTTGAAACCCACACCTGGTCAAGCACGTCAAGAAATTAGAGAAAGTGCAAAGGTTTGCAACAAGGCTAGTACCAGAGCTAAGGTGAATGTCTTACGAATAAAGGTTAAGGGAAATAAGCCTTACGACACTGGAGGACAAGAGGGTTAGGAGACACGTGATAACTACATACAAAATACTGCGAGGAATAGATAAGGTGGACAGAGACAGCATGTTCCAGAGAGGGGACACAGAAAGAAGGGGTCACAATTGGAAGTTGAAGACTCAGATGAGTCAAAGGGATGTTAGGAAGTATTTCTTCAGTCATAGAGTTGTCAGGAAGTGGAATAGTCTAGCAAGTGATGTAGTGGAGGCAGGAACCATTCATAGCTTTAAGACGAGGTATGATAAAACTCATGGAACAGGGAGAGAGAGAGAGGACCTAGTAACAATCAGTGAAGAAGCGGGGCCAGGAGCTGAGTGTCGACCCCTGCAACCACAATTAGGTGAGTACACACACACACACAGTCTCATAAAACCGTCTTACGTCATGCCACTGATTCATAAGTGTAGCCATCTCAATGAAGAATCATTTCAGGCGTTTATTGAAACATATACAAGGCCTATTTTGAAGAATATGGCATCTGCATATGTAGCTTACGCCTGAGAAAGCCTGTTAATAAAATGGAGAAAGTGCAGAAGTGTGCAAGGAAACTAGATCCATAATTAAGTGGTATGATCTACGAAAAGAGGAAAACGCAATTCATTGGAGGACTGAACAACATACGAAATACTCAGAGAAATTGATTAGTCAAACAAGTCCAGGTTGCTAAAGAAGTGGGAAAGAGGTCCTTGAAAACTTAGTTGGATCTTAAAGACACAGAAGGTCCATAGGGATATCAGGAATTATTTCTTTAGTCTGAGAGATTTTAGGAAGTGAAAGGACCTCAATTTAGTGAAGGCGGACTATACATAGCATTAAGGGGCCCGTAGAACCGTTCATTCATTTTTTTTTTTTTTTATTCAATTTCAATGAACGTTGATACTGTGATTTAACCAGCATTTTCACCCTTCACCAATATTTGTGAATTGACTTTGTGTTGCAAAATTGCAAGATATTGCAAAATTTTATGTAGAGGTGGGAGGGTATAAAACCCTCCCTGCTCAAGAAAATGGGTAAGACATACAATGTTCTAGTCGACATCAGATGAAAGATAGAGTTAGATTATCTTTATTTCAATTTCTTTTGAGAGAAATGTCAATAGATTGTATTAAAAAAAAAAAAATTTGTGTTTTTTTAAGGACTTTTTTTGGGAGGGAAAAAAACAATAAAAACAAAACAGTAGGACATATCTAAAATCAATGTTGAAATTGTAATAGAACCATCATTCCTCAATAACATCTGAAAAAAATCGTGACACTCCTATAAATACTCTTCTCAAGTATGGGAAAATAATGTAAATAACTTATTCCTGTTTTATTCACAGTTTTGTTATATGTAAAACTCTATGGAAATGGCGCACCAAATTTGACCATGTTGCACACCCAACATTTGTTGACAGCCCTCTGGCTACTGAGGCACCATCTCTCACTCTGGCTACTGAGGCACCATCTCTCACTCTGGCTACTGAGGCACCATCTCTCACTCTGGCTACTGAGGCACCATCTCTCGCTCTGCTCACTCTAGTCCTCACACAAGTTACCATGTAGACTATTTTGAATGAAACAATCATCAAAATCGATATTTATGGAGTAAAAACAAAACAAAACAACAACAAAAAAAAAAACACTATTGTCAACAGGCCCTCTTGATTATAGGAAAAGCAAAAGAAATTTACATCTTTGGAAAAACATACTTAGAAATATGATACAGAGAAGCTGATTACATCAACATGTAGCCAGAAGTATGCACTATTTTTTGGTAAGAAAATATTATTTTCCATAATTTTTCAGGTTCAATGTTTTTACCCCTCATAAATAGCGCCTCGGCCGACCTCAATTTAGTGAAGGCGGACTATACATAGCATTAAGAGTAGGTAAGATAGGGACCAGGAGTATAGGAGGATGTGAATCTTGCAAGCGGCAAGCTGAGTGACGAGGCCAGGAACTAAGACTCGTCCTTTGGAACAGTGTACTCACCTAATTGTACTCACCAAATTGTGGTTGCAGTGGTCGAGACTCAGCTCCTGGCCCCGTTTCTTCACTGATCGCTCCATGACTTTTATCATTCCTCGTCTTAAAGATATGTATGGTTCCTGCCTCCACTACATCACTTGCTAGACTATTTCACTTCTTGATTACTCTATTGCTGAATAAATACTTCATAACATCCCTTTGACTCATCTGAGTCTTCAACTTCCAATTGTGACTCCTTGTTTCTGTGTCCCCTCTCTGGAACATCTTGTCTCTGTCCACATTATCTATTCCGCGCAGTATTTTTGTATGTCGTTATTGTGTGTGTGTGTGTGTGTGTGTGTGTGTGTGTAGGTGTGTACTCACCTAGTTGTGGTTGCAGGGGTCGATTCATAGCTCCTGGCCCCGCCTCTTCACTGGCCGCTACTGGGTCACTCTCCCAGCGCCATGAGCTTTATCATGCCTCTTCTTAAGTGTGTGTGTGTTAGTTACCATTTTGTCCTAGGCACATGTCAATTAGACACTAGGCCTGTTGTATATATGTGTGTGTGTGTATGTGTATGTAAGGAAACACTTCGAAATGTTTCTGCCCCACGGGAATTGAACCGCCCTCCGTGCTGTGTGTGTATGTGTGTGTGTGTGTGTGTGTGTGTGTGTGTGTGTGTGTTTGTTTGTAAGCCTAGCCCAGTTCTAGACTTGTCACCTGGTGGAGAACCTGTTGAGCCTGGGCATGGGTCAGTTGTGCACAACTTTCTTTGCTTTCTTTAACATGCCAGACCTGGAAAGGACCGGACGTTCCAGGTCCAAGACCTCATTCACATTCAGCCCAAGCTCTGAGTAATAGCTCTGCTTTTTCCTTTACCCACACAGCTGGCTTGCTTGACCATATTCCTCGACTCTGTACTAACCAACCACGGGTGGTTCGAACCGCGGTCAGAGAGTCTCAGAACTCTAGACCGTCGCGTAGCCACTGCACTAGCCGTCATGTTGACGGCTTTGAGACAGCTAGAGTTCGTCACGGCCATGCTACTGAGATCGTCTGTAAAACTTGCTTTGGACACGTGGTGCCTATGCTAACCTTCCATGGTGTGAAATATACCTAGTTGGATGAATCTTTTGAAGCTGCTGGCCCAGTGGCTTACGCGACAGTCTAGAGTTCTGAGACTCTCTGACCGGTTCGAACCCCCCGTGGTATGTGGTTTGTTTGCAATCGTGTCATTACGATTTCGTGAGTCCTGTAACTTAAGTTAATACACTCTAAACTATATTCCCATTTCCAGTATCTGTTAGAATGGAGCCGCTTAGTTTCCATTCTGCGTGTTTATATGAAGGTTAGTTAAAGGTCTGAGGAAGCGACTTCCCGCTCACGTGTATGGCCTGTGCTCTCTCTTGTATTCTACGGTTGTTTGTACTGTGGAATAAAATCACAACATTGAGTGGAAACGTTGCCCATACGATGTGTTTTTCTGCAAGCCAGGCATATTTAGGTAAAACAAAGGCAAGTCAAACCAAGCCAGGAGAGACCGTCACTTGGGAGCAACAGGGAAGACAGCGGCTTCACCGCTCTTTCCAAACATTTTCCGTTTGCTAGGCGAACGCCTCATCTGAAGGCTTCAGCAGCAAGATGCAAGATAACAGAGGATTTGTACCCAAACACATCTTATTTCTTTGAGAAATTTTCACGGCGACACTTTGTATTCTGACAGTGTATTCCAGTCACGTATTCAGCGTCACCTGGTACTTGTCCAGCACTCTTAGCATCGCCAGTCTGCCTATCTTCAGCTTCATCACGACCGTTCACAGTAAAAGAAGTGAGATTCAGTTTTCGTCATTTGGGGTGAGGCAGTCTTTGATTCTATTGCCCCTGCGTCTATGTCCAGGTGTGAGACGCCAAAGACACCAGCATGCTTACGCCAGCGTCTCTGAGAATTTCTGACCTCAGCTCTGTGTTTATCATAAATCCGTTTTTCTCGTTTATAACGTATTTTTACAGAGGACAAAGGATTCTCAAAGCAGTCAAAAATTCACGTGTACAACCCACCATGGGGTATAAGATTAAAGGAACCAAGTAGAAACTAGATGTACTTCGGTCACTGAGTGATCCAAGAAAGATATCTGTGTATTCCACAAGCCCAGCCAACTGTACCTCAGTGCACTCAAATGGAATATTGGAGGATGTATGTAATACTCTAATGCAGGAAAATATATAAATATGTACACGGGTGCTTCTTACGACACGCATAGCTTACGGAGGAAGAATTATGTTCCACTTCCCCATGGAGATAAGCAATGGGCTAGTAACCCCTTCTCCTGTATAAATTACTAAAGCAAGATAAGGAAAACTTCATAAAATTGGGATGTTTGAATGTGCGTGGATGTAGTGCGGATGATAAGAAAGAGATGATTGTTAATGTTATGAATGAAAAGAAGTTGGATGTCCTGGCTCTAAGCGAAACAAAGCTGAAGGGGGTAGGCGAGTTTCAGTGGGGAGAAATAAATGGGATTAAGTCAGGAGTATCTGAGAGAGTTAGAGCTAAGGAAGTGGTAGCAATAATGTTGAAGGATCAGTTATGGAGAGAGAAGAGGGAACATAAATGTATAAATTCAAGGATTATGTGGATTAAAATAAGGGTCGGATGTGAAAAGTGGGTCATAATAATAGCGTATGCACCAGGAGAAGAGAGGAGTGTAGAGGAGAGAGAGAGATTTTGGGAGATGTTAAGCGAGTGTGTAGGAACTTTTGAGCCAAGTGAGAGAGTAATCGTGGTAGGGGACCTAAATGCTAAAGTAGGAGAAGCGTTTACAGAGGGTGTGGTAGGTAAGTTTGGGGTACCAGGTGTAAATGATAATAGGGATCATTTGATTGAACTTTGTATAGAAAGGGGTTTGGTTATAGGTAACACATATTTTAAGAAAAAGAGGATAAATAAGTAAGTATACAAGATATGATGTAGGGCAAAATGACAGTAGTTTGTAGGACTACATATTGGTAGATAAAAGACTGTTGGGTAGACTTCAGGATGTACATGTTTATAGAGAGGCCACAGATATATCAGATCACTTTTTAGTTGTAGTTACAGTGAGAATAAAAGGTAGATGGGATACAAGGAGAATGGAAACAGCAAGTAAGAGAGAAGTGAAGATTTATAAACTAAAGGAGGAGGCGGTTAGGGTAAGATATAAACAACTGTTGGAGGACAGATGGGCTAGTGAGAGTATAGGCAGTGGGGTAGAAGAGGTATGGGGTAAGTTTAGGAATATAGTGTTAGAGTGTTCAGCAGAAGTTTGTGGTTATAAGAAAGTGGGTGCGGGAGGGAAGAAGAGGGATTGGTGGAATCAGGATGTAAAGAGAGTATTAAGAGAGAAAACGTTAGTATATGAGAAGTTTTTCAAAATAGAAGTGATGTAAGGAGGGAGGAGTATATGGAGAGAAAAAGAGAGGTTAAGAAAGTGGTGAAGCAATGTAAAAAGAGAGCAAATGAGAAGGTGGGTGAGATGTTTTAAAAAAGTTTTGTTGAAAATAAGAAAAAGTTTTGGAGTGAGATTAATAAGTTTAGAAAGCCTAGTGAAAGAATGGATTTGTCAGTAAAAATAGGAGAGAAAAGTTATTAAATAGAGAGTTAGAGGTATCGGGAAGATGGAGGGAATATTTTGAGGAATTGTTAAATGTTGATGAAGATAGGGAAGCTGTGATTTCGAGAATAGGGCAAGGAGTGAGGAAGAACCAGAAGTTCGTGAGGCAGTGAGTAGAATGAAAGGGGGTAAAGCAGCTGGGATTGATGGGATAAAGATAGAAATGTTAAAGGCAGGTGGGGATATAGTTTTAGAGTGGTTAGTGTTTTTATTTAATAAATGTATGGAAGAGGGTAAGGTACCTAGGGATTGGCAGAGAGCATGCATAGTTCCTTTGTATAAAGGCAAAGGGGACGAAAGAAAGTGTAAAACTTATGAGGGAATAAGTCTGTTGAGTATAAATGGTAGAGTGTATGGTAGAGTTATTATTGAAAGAATTAATAGTAAAACAGAAAGCAGGATAGCAGATGAACAAGGAGGCTTTAGGAAGGGTAGGGGGTGTGTAGACCAAGTGTTTGCAGTGAAACATATAGGTGAACAATATTTAGATAAGGGTAAAAAGGTGTTTGTGGCATTTATGGATTTGGAAAAGGCATATAATAGGGTGGATAGGGATACAATGTGGCAGATGTTGTAAATGTATGTAATAGTAGGTAGGTTATTAAAAGCGGTGAAAAGTGTTTTACGAGGATAATGAGGCTCAGGTTAGAGTATGTAGGCGAGAGGGAGATTATTTCCCAGTAAAAGTAGGCCTTAGACAGGGATGTGTGATGTCACTGTGGTTGTTCAATATACTTATAGATGGAGTTGTAAGAGAAGTGAATGCTCGAGCGTTGGCAAGAGGTGTGGGGTTAACAGATAAAGAATCTAACACAAAGTGGGAGTTGTCACAGTTGCTCTTTGCTGATGACACTGTGCTTTTGGGGGATTCTGAAGAGAAGTTGCAGAGGTTGGTGGATGAGTTTGGTAGGGTATGTAAAAGAAGGAAATTAAAAGTGAATATAGGAAAAAGTAAGGTGATGAGGATAACAAAAAAATTAGATAACGGAAGATTGAATATGAGATTGGAGGGAGAGAGTATGGAGGAGGTGAATGTGTTCAGATATTTGGGAGTGGATGTGTCAGCAGATAGGTATATGAAGGATGAGGTGAATCATAGAATTAACGAGGGGAAAAAGGTGAGTGGTGCACTGTGGTGCTTGTGGAGACAGAGAACTTTCTCCATGAAAGCAAAGAGGGGAATGTATGAGAGTATAGTTACACCAACACTCTTGTATGGGTGTGAGACATGGGTTGTGAATGTTGCAACAAGGAGAAGTTTGGAGGCAGTGGAGATGTCGTGTCGTGGGATTAGATACTTCTTACCTAATCCCACTTATTTCTCCCCACTGAAACACCCCTACCCCCCTCAGCTTTGTTTCGCTTAGAGCAGACACCTATGACATCCAACTTATTTTCATTCATTACATTAGCAATCATCTCTTCCTTAGCATCTGCACTACGTCCACGCACATTCAAACTTCCCTGCTTTATAAAGTTTTTCTTATTTTTATTTTTAGTAATTTAAACAAGAGAAGGGGTTACTAAGCCCTTTGCTCCGGCATTTTAGTCGCCTCTTACAACATGTATGGCTTACAGAGGAAAGATTCTTTTCCACTTACCTATGGAGATGCAAGGAAATAGATAAGAACAAGATCTATTATTAAAAATATAAAATTTGGATTGGTGTGTATACGTCTACATGTTAATGTATATGTAGTGCGTCGATAAATGGTTCAGAGAACCGACAAGTTGATAAATTAAACACATGTCCAACACTTGGGTATTGTTAATGATGAAACGTTTCGCCACACAGTGGCTTCATCAGTCCATACAAAGGAGAATGGTGAAGAACAGAAGGAGTTTGAAGTAATCAGTCCCTCAGCCTTGAATCGACGTAATCAGTCCATCAATCTTGAAGACTGATAGACTGATTACGTCGATTCAAGGCTGGTGTAAAAACGAGAAGTAGGAGGTAGGAAATGAGAAAAGCAAAAAATCAGGCAACCTATCAGAGGCAGTGTTTCAGGGATACCTAACAAGACGTAGTCTCAAAGGCAGTGTTTCAGGGATACCTAACAAGACGTAGTCTCAAAGGCAGTGTTTCAGGAATACCTAACAAGACGTACAGTTCCTGATGATGTACTGACTTGATAAACCCTACGTAGTTCCACTACGCTGTGCCAAGGAATTTCTACGCCGCTATGCCTTGCATTACAGTGTGAGGCTACACAGCTAGTACAGAATTATCAATCTTGATTTAGCAGCTGATTGCTGCTCCTTTACTGCATAAGTAATTTTTTGAAAGAGCCTAAAAAAAGAGTACAAGCTATAACATTTTAAGTGCTACCCACACTGATTCCCCTAATATAGAGATTTTTTATAGCCAGTTCACTGCAAGGATTTGTTTAAATTTCTAGTGTTGTTGGAGATGCTTCTGATTTACTGCACAGTGCAGTGCAGCATCAATGTTCACCTGAAACCTTATTCAACAAATGTTTTAGCACTATTATACAGTATTCTTACAAGATAATTATTATATTTATTATATTTATTGCTTTATCTATTGCGTTTGTCAGTTTCTCCTTATTACATAGGTCAGACATCTTGAACTCAGTTTTAATGTTCATTCTCCTTTGTAAAATCTAAATTCACCTCAACATGTGTTACTACTGTAGCTGCATTATGTCACTAACTTATTATAAACTGTTTTTTAAACTACAAAAAGATACATTGATACATGCCCGCTTCACATGCTATGTAATTTTTTTAGCTGCCTTGTACTGTATTTTTAATTGGCACATGTATGCTGTATATTTTGGTGTATTTTTCTTAGTGTAATTGATTTATTGATCATTACATGTTCTCATTTTCTTCTGTCTAGAGAAATTGTCCAATTGGTACTAACTCTTTCAAATTTAGTGTGGAAACGTCCGATCTTCTGTTAAAAGTTACCTAATAATGTCATTTGCTAACTTAAAATTTCTTTGATATTGCATGTTTTTGCCACACATTATGCAAGTATTATTACTGAATTTTATAAGTTTAGCTTCTCAACTTACTTCACGAATATAGTTTTGAGTGCCTATCGATCCTTTTTCAGCGAAACGTATGATTGCTGAACGTTCATTTCGCATTCTCCTGTGTTATACTCCTGTGTTATACTCCTGTGTTCTGTGAGTATGCACATTGTCTCTGACATCTCACCATGCAATATGATGTTAGGAGGAGCAGTCCCACTGCACCTTCACCTGTGTCCAACATGCCTAGAAATGCCTTTTCCTTTTCTACTTGCGATATGAGAATGCCAGTGTCTACCTTTCAGAGCAATACTCGCAAGTAAATTTGGAAATACTGTAATTCACGTCCAAATGTTGTAATGTGTTGCTAGTGTTCTAAGTGTGTTTTAAGATGTGCCATCCTATTATTTGTAACATTGTAGTAGCTTGATCTGTACTTCAAGACAACTACTTCTCGAATGTAACAAGTGAAGTACCCATCACCTTGATATGTGGAACTAGTCTTGCAGACTATCACTCTTGTAAATATCTATCCAATGCTGGGTACTTCCATATAGAAACTTAGCGCCAGCATTGTTCCCTGACTGGACTACATTATCTGGCATTTATGATGAACCTTCGTTTAATTCTTCTCTACGGTTCCCTCGCCAGGGTCGTTCTCACGACGTCCTTGCCGGGCTTTACAGCATCATCAATGTGTGCCGCTTGGGATGTCCCAATGATGACTACCTGCCACTCTGGCTGCCACTCTGGCTGCCACTCTGCCTGCCACTCTGGCTGCCACTCTGCCTGCCACTCTGGCTGCCACTCCGCCGCAGTCTGTTCCTTCCATGATGGCAATCAGCAGTTTTTTTCCAGTATGCCTCGTAAACAATTACCTACTAAAACACTTGCAACCAATGTTCCTGCTATGCTGCACAGACACAGTTGATGTTACAATGGTGCTGCACGGTCAACAACAGTAGTTCATCGCACCCATTCTTTGCACGTCCCCTAATTTCACAGCAGAGGAGAGTTTCAGAACTGTGGGAGTTGGACCAAGTCAGGTCCAACTCACACCCACTCATGTATTTATCTAGCCTAATTTTAAAACTACACAACGAATCTGATTTTTTCCAACTTGAAACCATTGCTGCGAGTCCTGCCTTGGCAAGATATTTTTACCACGCCATTTACATCCCCTTTATTTATTCCTGTTTTCCATTTATACACCTCAATCATATCCCCCCTAATTCTACGCCTTTCTAGAGAGTGCAGATTCAGGGTCCTCAGTCTATCCTCATAGGGAAGATTTCTGATACAAGGTATCAACTTTGTCATCCTCCTCTGTACGTTTTCCAGTGCATTTATATCCATTCTGTAATACGGTGACCAGAACTGCGCAGCATAATCTAAATGAGACCTCACTAAAGATATATAGAGTTGAAGAACAATCTGAGGACTTCTATTATTAATACTTCTTGATATGAAGCCAAGGATTCTGTTCGCTTTATTGCGAACACTTATGCACTGTTGTCTTGGTTTCAGATTACTGCTAACCAGAACTCCTAAATCCTTTTCACAATCAGTAATATTAAGATCCACATTATTTAGCTTACATGTGGCTTTCTTATTTTCCATTAAAACATTTAGAACTATGCGTTTGTCTATATTAAACTGCATTTCCCATTTCTCCAACCACTGCGTCATTCTATTCAAATCTTCCTAGAGTGCTCTAATGTACTTATTAGAATGAACTGGACGGCCTATTTTGGTGTCATCAGCAAGTTTGCTTATGTCGCTATTTATTCCCTCATCTATGTTGTTTATGTAAATTGTGAACAACAAATGGGCCATCACTGACCCCTGTGGAACACTGCTTGAGACGTACCCTCATTCTGATTTCTCCCCATTTATGCAAACTCTCTGCTGCCTATTTGTCAACCATGCCTCTACCCAGGAAAATATTTTTCCTCGTATTCCGTGTGCCTTAATTTTCCTCAATAGTCTTGATGTGGGACTCTATCAAAAGCCTTACTGAAGTCCATATACACAGTATCATATTCATTACCATGATCTACCTCCTCAAATACCTTAGTGGAAAAAGTTAGTAAATTCGTAAGGCAGGAACACCACTTTATAAAACCGTGTTGAGATTTATTAATCAATTTATGCCTTTCAAGATGGCTACGAATGGCCTCGGCAATTGTTGATTACATAAATTTTCCCACTATGGAGGTAAGGCTTATTGGTCTATAGTTCGAAGCTAAGGACCTGTCACCTGCCTTGTAAATAGGTATTGCATTTGCCATTTTCCACTTGTCGGGCACTATGCCATTTTGTAGGGCTATGTTGAAAAGATTAGCCAAAGGTTTACTAAGTTCCTCTTACATTCCTTTAATACCCTTGCAAACAGTTCATCAAGGCCTATGGATTTGTTATGTTTTAATTTCTCTATTTGTCTGAGGAGCATGCCACTAGTTACCCCAAACGTGCATAGTTTATTAACGTCCTGTTCTACATAATTGATTATTTCTGGAATTTCGCTAGTATCTTCCTGAGTAAAAAGCTGAGAGGAAGTAAGTGTTGAAGATTTCACACATTTCCTTATCTCTATCAGTGATCTGACCTGAGTTACTTTTAAGTGGGCCTATCTCGTCCCTAATATTACTTCCATATACTTGAAAGAACCTTTTTGGGTTAGTCTTCAAATCCCTTGCGACTTTATCCTCATAATTATTTTTTGCTTTTCTTATTCCCTTTTTTATTTTTCTCTTTAATTGAATATATTGATTTCTTAACTGCCCATCCATTCTTTTGATACTCCTATGTATGCCTCTCTTTGACCAATGAGATGTTTTAATCAATTGTTTATCCATTTGGGATAATTTTTGTTAGATCTAATTTCCCTACTCGGTACATAAGTTGTCTGGGCAGCTAGAACTATGCTCTGAAGCACGTCATACTGGCAGCCAACACCACCTACTAGACCCATAGTCAGGTCATCTCAATTTAGCCCACTCAGATAATTTCTCAGTCCCATGAAATCGGCCAAGCTGAAGTCTGGGACAAAGACTTGATTGCTGTTATTTGGGTAATTCCATGATATATTGAAACTAAGTGATTTGTGATCACTTTCCCCAAGCTCATCAAAAATTATTAATTAGTGATTCTTTGTTGGCAAGAACCAAGTCAGGCAGGTTGTTTCCTCTTGTTGGTTCTGTCACAAACTGTTTTAGAAAGCAATCCTGTTCCCTGTTCTCACCAGGGCCTGCAACATTCCTTTACCTTTATTTCGACCCCTACAAGAGAGCGAGTACGTTATGTTAACTCATTAAAATCAAGTGAATTTTGAGTTTAAATTGTCAGGCCATGAACTCAAACGTATGTTTGAGTGTGAGAATGACCTGCCAAACATGGGCTAGCAAGTTTACTGCAGTGTTTCACTTTTCTTATGATCAGGTGGCCTTTTTAAATGCCTCTACTCTCACCAATTACAGAGTCTGCAGCTGTAGCCTAACACCAACACTGAAGCGTTTTATTAAGGTACAGCTTTGACAAGATAATCCATTATTAAAAAATGAAAATCGTTAAGGACGTTGACTTGAGGTTTACATAGGAAATACTACTAAAGCAGCATTTTCATGAAACAGGTGAACATTTCTCCACACACACATAAACACATGTATGTTCGTAAGTCTTGTCCAGTTTACGATGCATTTGGGGAAAAGTAGTTATAATACATAATTATCAGATTTTCTCTGTAAATAAATGAAATTCATTCGAAGACAGATATTTTAAATTATTAAGGTCGTTACATTTTTAGAATTAATTTATTTTGTTCCAGTAATTCTGAAAATAATTTAAGTGAATTGTGCATCTTAAACGCTCAATGAATTTTTGCAAACATAATTATAGAAAAAAATAACTAAATTAATGATTCATTACAATGGTCAGAATATACATAATTTAGATATAAAATAACAGTGAAATTATTTCCATGAATTTCAATAAACACTAAGTTACACAAATACTGAAAAAAATATGTAAAGAACAAAAGTGCTGCATACCCTGAGGTCTCTTACGTAAACAAAGTTTCGAAAAACGCTCTTCATCCACCATGCTTCTTTAACTGCATAAGCTTTTCCTGCATAGCCACTGCAATGCAGAGTTTGCTCCAGCTCCAACTAATTAACTAGACCAACAGCTATTCTGTGATGCGCCTTCCTTAGGGGCATACCCAACTGAATATAATTAAGGTAGATTTAAAATCCTCGCTTTCCACTATTACTTTCTTTAAAGAAATACTGTACATTTTGAGAATAATAAAAAATGTGGGTCGTTCGACTTGTGTTTTCCTTGGTACCGAATTTAGTTTTATTAACAATACCAAGTGCCTCGGATGAATCGCTGGAAAATATATCCGGTGTTGCGTCTGGGGAAACATTTCTCCCGGTTAAAACGTTGCAGCAGTGTTGTTACCTGGACCCAACTAGATTAAAACTAGAGGAAAAAACTTGAGGCGAGAGGCAGGAGAAGCATAACAAGTTTGTTGCAACAGAGCGTGAGTGCTTGCAATTATGTTGGCTTCTTTGGTATGACTGGTCTTCTTTTCCAACAATTTCTCTCTTTTACCAAAGAAGAGACAGTTGCCAGTCAAGATGCTCAGAGTATTATTAAAAAGGATAGAGGTGCAGGAGTCAGGACGCCACACCATGGGGGAACGAGGAGCAGCAGTCAGGACGTCACACCATAGGGGAACGAGGTGCAGCAGTCAGGACGCCACACCATGGAGGAACGAGGAGCAGCAGTCAGGACGTCACACCATGGGGGAACGAGGTGCAGCAGTCAGGACGCCACACCATGGGGGAACGAGGAGCAGCAGTCAGGACGTCACACCATAGGGGAACGAGGTGCAGCAGTCAGGACGCCACACCATGGAGGAACGAGGAGCAGCAGTCAGGACGTCACACCATGGGGAACGAGGTGCAGCAGTCAGACGTCCACCATGGAGGAACGAGGAGGCAGTCAGACGTCACACCATGGGGGAACGAGGTGCAGCAGTCAGGACGCACACCATGGGGAACGAGGAGCAGCAGTCAGGACGTCACACCATGGGGGAACGAGGTGCAGCAGTCAGGACGTCACACCATGGAGGAACGAGGAGCAGCAGTCAGGACGTCACACCATGGGGGAACGAGGTGCAGCAGTCAGGACGCTACACCATGGGGGAACGAGGTGCAGCAGTCAGTACGCCACACCATGGGGGAACGAGGTGCAGCAGTCAGGACGTCACACCATGGGGGAACGAGGTGCAGCAGTCAGGACGTCACACCATGGGGGAACGAGGTGCAGCAGTCAGGACGCCACACCATGGGGGAACGAGGTGCAGCAGTCAGGACGCCACACCATGGGGGAACGAGGTGAAGCAATCAGGACGCCACACCAGGGGGAACGAGGTGCAACAGTCAGGACGCCACACCATGGGGAACGAGGTGCAACAGTCAGGACGCCACACCATGGGGAACGAGGTGCAGCAGTCAGGACGCCACACCATGGGGAACGAGGTGCAGCAGTCAGGACGCTACACCATGGGGGAACGAGGTGCAGCAGTCAGGACGCCACACCATGAGGGAACGAGGTGCAACAGTCAGGACGCCACACCATGGGGGAACGAGGTGCAACAGTCAGGACGCCACACCATGGGGGAACGAGGTGCAACAGTCAGGACGCCACACCATGGGGGAACGAGGTGCAACAGTCAGGACGCCACACCATGAGGGAACGAGGTGCAACAGTCAGGACGCCACATCATGGGGGAACGAGGTGCAACAGTTAGGACGCCACACCATGGGGGAACGAGGTGCAACAGTCAGGACGCCACACCATGGGGGAACGAGGTGGAAATAAATGGTATAAAATACCGACACAATGGAAAAATAAACACAGAAGCAGTATAATGTGATCCTTTATTGACAACGTTTCGCCCACTGCGTGGGCGAAACTAAGAATCTGCAGCAGTGAGTTCCTTGAAGAAGAATGCTCCCTCATTGAACAAGTTTTTTCCAAACTTCACTATCCTCGTCACTTCATTAGAGACTGCAGACGACGGGCATTAAACATCTTCAACACACCCAGAGAAGACACTGCTGAGAAGAGATACATAGTCCTTCCTACCAACTCCATTTCCAAACACGTTTCCAACATTTTTTCTAAGACCTCATTCCGAGTATCCACCTCCACATCCACCACCATCAAGGACATTATCAGTAACAGACAGGAAAAGCTTCAATCCACGGCAGGGGTATACACAATCCCTTGTAATGGCTGCAGCAAATTATACGTTGGTGAAACATCCAGAGACCTACAAACACGCATTTCAGAACACCAGTACGCAGGCAGATCTGACGACTCAAGAAATGCCTGTGTTCAACACCGAAATTTACACAACCATTTAATCAACTACAGAAACGCAAGACTCATCGCCAGAGAAGACAACACGCAATACCGAAGAATCCTAGAATCATCACTCATCTGTATATCCAACAACGTCAACCAGAACAACATAGCTGAACCTGTGTCGGTATTTTATACCATTTATTTCCATAGCTGAACCTATTGTCAAGAAACTTCTTCAACGCTATCCCACCTAGAACTCAAGAATGGTACACTGCAGGTCCTTTAAGTCACACAATGTTTTTAACTATCACACTACTTTTAAGACTGTCACATGCAGCTTTCTCCACCTGACCCAGCATTCTCCACCTGACTATACCCTATATATATCTTCATGTTACTCATTTTCCAGGTAGATCTGTCTGTGACTCGATAAAGCCCACTGCGTGGGCGAAACGTTGTCAATAAAGGATCACATTATACTGCTTATGTGTTTATTTTTCCACGGGGAACGAGGTGCAACAGTCAGGACGCCACACCATGGGGGAACGAGGTGCAACAGTTAGGACGCCACACCATGGGGGAACGAGGTGCAACAGTCAGGACGCCACACCATGGGAGAACGAGGTGCAACAGTCAGGACGCCACACCATGGGGGAACGAGGTGCAACGGTCAGGACGCCACACCATGGGGGAACGAGGTGCAACAGTCTCGACACTGTTTTACCATGGCGAAGACAGGTGCACCAGTTAGGTCATTGACATTCTTATATAGGAAGTGTGAAGTGAAACGGTCAGGGCGCTGACAGTTTTACCTAGTTATGGAGAAGTGCACCAGTCAAAACACTAAAAGCCTTTCCAATGAGGAGGGACTTGCCCTCTGAGATTAATCTATTTGTGAAATTGCAATCACGGTGCGCTGCTAGGGTTTGTGGGGTGTCTTTGTTGAGCGCTGCTTTGATGCAAGATGCACGGTCCTGTTTCTCTTGTGTATTGTGGGGTTCTGTGTCAAAAGTCTTCCTACAATGCAAACCTATGTATTCTACCCATCTCCCTCTCTCTCTCTCTGAGCCTAGATGCTTCATCCTATTCTTTCACCTTGATTGTTTTACTAACTTGTTAGCCTACTACTTTTCTTGTTCACTGTGTGCCTCCAAGATCTCTAAGTCTATCTAATTGTGGCTAATGTCATTCCTAATCATTGTGTTGCTCACATAGACTCTTCTGACCATCACAGCCATTGTATCCACCATTGCTCTCTTCTCGTCATATTGTTTTGGTCCTCATGTTGTTTAATGGAAGATTGTATATCACTACTCTCACCTGGTGTTGAGTGTGACAACTACGTAGTCATCTTCCTCCCCTCTGTTTATTCCTCTAATATCCTATCCTCAAAACTCAACTGCTTTCTAGTGGCCAATATTACTTCTCTGCCTCATCTGTTCCCTCAGTCTTTTCTCATAATCTGATATCCGTTCAGGAGAATCACATCTGTTATCCTATCTGTGACCTACATCTCTGTGAGTGCTATTATGTCTCAGCAGCCGTGCGCCTTCCCAACCATTCCATGCTCTCAGCGTGTCTAATGAACTTTCTCAATATTTGTTCAACAGTCACGAAACATTTTTATCCACTCTTGTTCAATCTTGTACCAAAGCCCTGCAACCATCAATTCCCTCTACGTCCACTTGTCCTAATTCTTCCTCCTCGTCTGTCTTAATTTTTCTAGTTGATTTGGAGCCCTTATTTCTGCGCTCATTTAGTTTCTAAAGGAACTTCCCGGAGGTCAAATACTCAATTCCTGCTCGTTGCTATCTATATACAGATCAGCTGAGCTGGGTGTATGTGTGTGTGTACTAACCTACATATGGTTGCAGGGTGGAGTGATAGCTCGTATGTGTGTGTGTGCGTGTGTGCGCGTGCGTGTGTGTGTGTGCTTGTGGATGTATGAGTGTATGTGAATGTGCGTGCATGTGTGAGTGAGTTAGTATGTAAATGTTTGTGTGAAAGAGTAAATGTGTGTGTTTATGTGTTTGTGCGGAAGTGTAAATGTGTGTGTGTTCGTTTGTGTGTGTGTGTGTGTGTTGTGTGTGTGTTCGTTTATGTGTACTCACCTAATTGTGGTTGCACGTGTCGAGACTCAGCTCCTGATTGTGTGTGTGTGTGTGTGTGTGTGTATGTGTGTACTCACCTAGTTTTGGCTGCAGGGGTCGATTCACAACTCCTGGCCCCGCCTCTTCACTGGCCGCTACTTGGTCACTCTACCCTCTCCATGAGCTTTATCATACCTCTCCTTAAAGCTATGTATGGATAATGCCACCACTACATCACTTCCAAGACTATTCCACTTCCTGACAACTCTGTGACTGAAGAAATACTTCCTATCATCCCTGTGGTTCATCTTCAACTTCCAACTGTGGCCCCTTGTTGCTGTGTCCCATCTCTGGAACATTCTGTCTCTGTCCACCTTGTCTATTCCTCTCTTTATTTTATATGTCGTTATCATATCCTCTCTATCTCTTCTGTCTTCCAGTGTCGTCAAGTCGATTTCCCTTAACCTCTCCTCGTAGGACATACCCCTTAGCTCCGGACTAGTCTTGTTGCAAACCTTTGCACTTTCTCTAGTTTCCTTACATGCTTGGCTAGGTGAGGGTTAGAAAATGGCGCTGTATTGCGACCCCAGAATGGGCCACATTGAATATACATGTTTATATGATGTATTATATATATTTTCATTTTCTATAATTTTATATTGCTGATATTTTCAATAATAGCTAAATCATAAATATCTTGCTTTATTTTATTATTTGACTTAGCTATTTTATTAGGAAGGATGTACCATTTACACTATTGTGCTCACATGTTCGAGGGTCTTGAGTAGCTGCCTTGAGTTAGCAAACTATTTCGCTAACTAGCGCTTCGCTTGTTATACTGACGGCTTCTCTGGAGTGGTTGGGCAGTCAGTCGGTGGCGTGATCCCACCTGAGTTGGAAACTGCATCTCCTTACTCCTCCTCTCTTTCCTGCTGACTCTCGTTGGAGAAAGACCTCGCTCTTGTTTCCTCGTCTTAGACTCTGTTTGGTAGAGTATGTGTTCGGTGGTGAGACGAAACATACTTCTCTGGACTCTGTGTAACTCTGTCCACAGAGAATAGCCTAGACTTAGTGATTTCGACGTTTTACTGGGTTGTGTGTCGCATTGACACTTTGAGATGACTCAGGTCTAGCTATAGCTCTTGACCTAATTCGCTGAGGCGTCTGTGCACCATCACAGTCGGGGATTTTGCTTATGCTGAACTTAGATTCAGTATTAAGGGAGTTTTGTGACTATTATGGAGGATCTGCTGATGGTCCCCAGTTAGGGTCGTTTTTCTACCTCCTTGTTCCTGACGCTGTGTTGCTGTTGCTTGCTATATTGCTGTTCGGCGAATTTGTCATATTACTGTTTAATCAAACTGTTCTGATTGTCAGTTTGTTAGAGAAGCTAGCTTATGAGAAGACGTTCATTCGGTCACTGGTTGAGTCGAGTCTTAAGAACATAAGAACATAAGAATGGAGGAACACTGCAGAAGGCCTACTGGCCCATACAAGGCAGGTCCTTATCAAAACCACCACTACCTAAGAATTTACTCCTGTACTCACGACACTAATCAAACCCAGCCCCTCCCACTCATATATTTGTCCAATCTCTTTTTAAAGCCACCCAAGGTCCTAGCCTCTATCACCCTACTCGGAAGATTGTTCAACGCATCTACAACTCTGTTCGAAAACCAGTACTTGCCTATGTCCTTTCTAAATCTAAATTTATCCAATTTAAATCCGTTATTTCTGGTTCTTACTTGGTTCGATATCCTCAGTATTTTATTAATATCTCCTTTGTTTATGCCCATCATCCACTTGTACACCTCGATGATATCTCCCTCATTCTACGTCTCCAGAGAGTGGAGATTCAACGCTCTAAGTCTATCTTCATACGGGAGATTTCTTATACTGTAAATCATTTTAGTCATTCTTCTTTGTATGTTCTCCAATGAATCTATATCCATCCTGTAGTAAGGAGACCAAAACTGAGCTGCATAATCCAAATGAGGTCTCACTAGTGATGTATAGAGTTGTAAAATAACTTTTGGACTTCTGTTGCTTATACTTCTTGAAATAAATCCTAGTAATCTGTTAGCCTTATTGCGCACACTTAGGCACTGTTGTCTTGGCTTTAGATTTCTGAAGCCAAGACAACAGTGTGTACGAGTTTCCTGGAGCACACACACACACACATACACATTTGTATATATCCTAGTATTATTGTAAATTGCTGACATTGTACCAGATGGTACTTAAGAGCCATTAAGATATATGTGCCTTCAGCACAATAATATTGTATATGAGAGAAGTGTAGGAGCTAACCTCCTAATTAATATCTTCAGTATATTTATTTTTAATTTGATTTACTTTGATACCCTAGATATTCTAACTTGGTTAATAAACATTTTAAATATATTTATTTGGTTAATACCCTCTCAGTTGAGATCCTACGATTGAATGTCGGATAACTGGACCAGGATCCTGACTTTGTTGCAAAAGCCCAGTAACAGGCTGGATGCTAGAAGGGCAATCCTTTCTAGTGTTTACTGGAGATGACTATTTCTAATAGATATCGCGTCATTTTGTAACACGCTACATACTCCAGTATGGGCCTAATGTACACAGTGTACAGGGTCCTGAATGACTCCTTATTAAGATGTCGGAATGCTGTTCTTAGGTTTGCTAGGCGCCCGTATGCTGCAGCAGTTATTTGGTTGATGTGCGCCTCAGGAGATGTGCCCGGTGTTATACTCACCCCAAGATCCTTTTCCTTGAGTGAGGTTTGTAAGGTCTGGCCCCCTAGACTGTACTCCGTCTATGGTCTTCTTTGTCCTTCCCCAATCTTCATAACTTTGCACTTGGAGGGGTTGAATTCCAGGAGCCAGTTCCTGGACCAGGCCTGCAGCCTGTCCAGATCCCTCTGTAGTTCTGCCTGGTGCTCGTCCGATTTAATTCTTCTCATCATCTTCACATCATCTGCAAACAGGGACAGTTCAGAGTCTATTCCTTCCGTCATGTCCCAGAAACAGCACCGGTCCTAGGACTGAGCCCTGTGGCACCCTGCTCGTTACAGGCGCCCACTCTGACACCTCGCCACGTATCATGACTCACTGTTGTCTTCCTGACAGATATTCCCTGATTCATTGCAGTGCCTTCCCTGTTATTCTTGCCTGGTCCTCCAGCTTTTGCACTAATCTCTTGTGTGGAACTGTCAAACACCTTCTTACAGTCCAAGAAAATGCAATCTACCCACCCCACTCTCTCTTGTCTTACTGCCGTCACCCTGTGTGTGTGTGTGCATATTTGCTTTTTTGTGTGTTTTTATGTATTTCTTTCTGTATATATATGTAATGGCATATGTGTATCTACTCACATATTTATTCTCAATATTTGTGGTTGAAGGGGTCGAGTCGTAGCTTTTGGTCCTGCCTCTGTTGTGTGTGCTTATTTGTGTTTGTGTAAATGTGTGTGTGTGTGTACCTGAAGTAGATTTCCGGAGTCAACGCCCCCGCTGCCCGGTCTGTGACCACACCTAATAGTGGATCACTGCATGATCAACCAGGTTGTTACTGATGACCGCACGTAAACTAACGTACGAACCACAGCCCAGATGGTCAAGTACTGACTTTAGGTGCCTATCCAGAGCCTTCTTGACAACAGCCAGGGGTCTATTGGTAATCCCCTTTATGTATGCTGAGAGGCAGTTGAACAGTCCTGAGCCTCTGACACTTATTGTGTTGTGTCTTATCGTGTTAGTGGCTCCACTACTTTTCATTGGGGGGGATGTTGCATCGCCTGCCGAGTCTTTTGACTTCGTAGGGAGTGATTTTCGTGTGCAAATTTTATATTAATCCCTCTAAGATTTTCCAAGTACATATATATAATCATGTATCTCTCCCTCCTGCGCTCCAGGGAATACAAGTCGAGGAATTTTAACCTTTCCCAGTAATTTACGTGTTTTATCGTACTTATGTGTGATGTGAAGATTGTGTACATTCTCCAGGTCAGCAATTTTACCTGTCTTGAAAAGCGCTGTTTGTGTGCAGCAATATTCCAGCCTAGATAGAACAAGCGATTTGAAGAGTGTCATCATGGGCTTGGCATCCCTAGTTTTGAAGGTTCTCATTATCCATTCTGTGATTTTTCAAGCAGATACGGTAGATACATTGTCGTGGTCTTTGAAAGTGAGATCCTCTGACTTTATCACTCCAGGGTCCTTCACATTAGTTGTTCGCTCTATTGTGTGTTGCAATTTGTTTTATACTCCGATATAGTTATAATTTCCTCACGTTTTACATATCGGAGTAAATGAAATTTCTTTGCAATTAAACTTAATATTGTTTTCTGCTGCCCATTTAAAGATTCGGTTGATGTCCGCCTGGAGTCTTGCAGTGTCTTCAATGGAGGACACTGTCATGCAAATTAAAGTGTCATCCGCAAAGGAAGACATGGCGCTGTGGCTTACTTCTCTGTCTATGTCAGATATGAGGATGAGGAACAGGATTGGGGTGGGGGAGAGTACTATGCCTTGGGGAACAGACTTTACTCTATTTATTATTACTCTGTGTTCTATTTGTTAGGAAGTTACAGATCCCTCTACCAACTTTTTCTGATATTCCTTTATCACGCATTTTGTGCACTATTACACCATGGTGCACTTGTCGAAGACTTTCGTAAAGTCTGTGCATGTATACATGTATGATCACATTTGTTTGTGTGTGCACATGGGTATTCAAGTGGAAGTATGTGTAGGTGTGCATGTGTACATGAGTGGGAGGTCGATCTTTCTGGATTGAATATCTTTCTTTGTCCCCCTAGCTCTTCTCATTTTCTCTCCCCCCTAGCTCCCCTCCTTTTTTCTCCCCCTAGCTCCCCTCCTCTCTCCTTAGCTTTAGTCCTTTTGTCTCCCCCTACCTCCCTCCCTCTTTCTCCCCTACCTCCCCTCCTTCTGTCTCCTCCCACCTCCCTTCCTTCTGTCTCCCCTTACCATCCTTCTGTCTCCCTCTACCTCCTTCCTTCTGGCCCCCCTTCGTCTATCTCCCTCGACCACCCTCTCTTGTCTCCCCTTAGCTTCCTTCCTCTCTCCTAGCTCCCCTTCTTCTGTTTCCCTCTTGCTATATTCCTTTTGTCTCCCACTGGTTCTTCTAGTTGGGTTTCCCTATAACCTCCTTCCTGTCTCCCCCTAGCTCCACTCTTTCTATACCCCCCTAGCTTCTTCCATGTTTCCGCCGAGCTCCCCTCTTTCTGTCTCTGCCTAGCTTCTCTCCTGTCTCCGCCTAGCTCCCCCTCCTGTCTCTGCATAGCTCCCCTTCATCTGTATCCCCTACGTTTGTCTCCCCTTGCTCCCCCTCCTGTCTTCCCTAGCTTTCTTCCTGTCTCACCTAGCTTTCTTCCTGTCTCACCTAGCTTTCTTCCTGTCTCACCTAGCTTCCCTTCTTCTGTCTTCCCCTTCTACCCTCCTCTCTCCCCCTACCTCCCTTCCTGTCTTATCCTAGCTTCCCTCATTTTGCCTCCACCTACCTCCCGACCTGTCTTCCCCTAGCTCCCTTTCCTCTGTCTCCTAGCTCCCCTCCTGTTTCCCCCTAGCTTCTCTCCTCCTGTCTTCCCTAGCTTCCCTATTGTCAGTTTTTGGCTCCCCTCATTCTGTTTCTTGCTATTTGCTCTCCTTCTGTCACGGTTTTTCGAGCATTTCTCTGGCACCAGCGGTGCACAAGTTATCTGTTTAAAACACTTGTATACATGCATCAGTAGCTCGATAGTTAATAGTGTGCCCCCTAGGCACTAATATCTATCAGTCAGTTGCACTCGAGGGTTAAAAGAAAGTGATCGTTGAACATCCAGTCAAGGCAGACACTAAAAGAAATCGAAAACAGAAATTTCCGACCAAATTTCTCCCACATACTGGTATTATTGGTCTGGCAGCAATGAGAACAACATTCCTCTTTGATCCCTGCTGAATATCTTCCTGATGTCACACAGTTACACAACAGATGTTTATCACTGTATGTACTCTACCTGTGATTCATGTTCCAGCCTTTCCACTGATCTATGACCATCACTATCAAGATATATATATACATATATATTTCACTGTTCTGATATTCACACTCCTTTCCTTATTTTTTGGACACAACGTTGGACTATTAGTAACACCAAAATGGCGTGTTTTCTTTTTTTTTTCTTTTTTTTCTCTTGCTCACTCACTAAAGAACTTTATATTTCAATTAGGACCATCGCTCTCCGGATCTTTCCGTGTAATTCCCTGTTTTGTGGTCACAACTTATCTCGTTGCTATTAGTGTGTATGTGATCCATTTTGGGTAATACTAAGTGACTGAGGCCCTAGGCCTGGCCGCCTCTCACAGTCTTATACAACCGCCGTTTCCAAATAAACTCAAGTAATATTGGACCTAACCTCACTTTTCTGTTTATGGATACCTTGTTTTACGCTTATGAGAATGTTCAGTGATTTTCTTTCGTACAATGACCGATAAAATGATCCAAAGATATGCCCGAATACTAAATGCAGGGGGCACTGATGGTAGCTGATGTGTGTGTACTGACCTAGTTATGGTTGCAGGGATTGATTCACAGCTCCTGGCCCCGCCTCTTCGCTGGTCGCTACTAGGTCTACTCTCTTCCTTCTCCATGAGCTTTATAGAACCTCCTCTTAAAACTAGATTATTCCACTTCCTGACAACTCTATGACCGAAGAAATACTTCCTAACATCCCTGGGACACATCTGAGTTTTAGCTTCCAGCTGTGACCCCTTGTTGCTATGTCCCATAACTGAAACATTCTGTTAAGTAAAAGGAACAAATGCAACTAATGTGACATTTTATTGTGGCAACGTTTCGCTCTCCAGGAGCTTTATCAAGCCGTTACAAACAATACATGGACACAGAGGGTATATATATTCTTAGTGTGAGGTGTAATACTAGTGGTAGTAGTAGTAATATTAGTTGTAGTAGTAGTAATATTAGTTGTAGTAGTAGTAATATTAGTTGTAGTAGTAGTAATGCAATAAGGTAGAAGAATCAACTTGCACATGAGTAAAAGGTGATAAAAGCTTTTACTTGGGTAGCATAAAAATATAGATTAGACAAATATTTCTGTTGGAGGTTGGATTAGAGAAGGTCTGTATCAGTGTTCCACCTCTGTAATGTGCTTGTGTAGTATGTAATGTGTTCATGTATTGTTTGTAACGGCTTGACAAAGCTCCTGGAGAGCGAAACGTTGTCACAATACAATGTCACATTAGTTGCATTTGTGTCCTTTTACTTAACATATTGTCGGTAATTCTACCAATATGAAACATTCTGTAGCTATCCACCTTGTCAAATTCTCTCAGTATTTTACACGTTGATATCATGTCGTCCCCTATCCCTCCTGCCCTCTACTGTCGTAAGGTTGATATCTCTTAACCTCTCCTCGTTGAACATAACCCTTAGCTATGGAACTAGTCTTGTTGCAAACCTTTGAACTTTCTCAAATTTTTTGACGTGCTTGACCAGGTGTGGGTTCCATACTGGTGCTGCGTACTCCAATATGGGTCTGACGTACACAGTGTACAGTCTTGAATGACTCATTACTTAGCTGTCAAAACGCTATCATTAGGTTTGCCAGGCCCACATAGGCTACAGCCATTATTTGGTTGTTGTGAGCCTCAGGAGATGTGCTCGGTATGATGCTCACTCCAAGATAATTTTCATTGAATGAGTTTTGAAGCCTTTGACTTCCTAGGCTGTACTCCGTCTGCGGTCTTCTATGTCCTTCCCAAGACTTCATAACTTCGAACTTGATAAATTAGACACATGTGCAACACTTGGGTATCTTTAAAGTTACCATTCATTTAACTTCGAACTTGTTGGGGTTAAACTCCAGGTACCATTTGTCGGACCTGGCTTGCAGCCTGTCCAGGTCTCCTTGTAGACTTACCTGATCCTCGCCCACCTGTATTCTCCTCATTAGGTTTACATCGTCTGCTAACAAGGACTCCTATGTATCCATCCACTCTGGCATGTCAGTCACATATACTAGAAATAGTATATAGATGTGTGTGTGTGTGTGTGTTGTGTGTGTGTGTGTGTGTGTTGTGTGTGTGTGTGTGTGTGTGTGTGTGTGTTGTGTGTGTGTGTGTGTTGTGATTATTTTTAGTCAATGAAAAAATATTGCGCTTAGAAAACGTAAAATATTTACTATAGTGAAAATAGTGAATGCCTCTTAGTGTTTCCGCCTGGATGCTCTAACAATAATCATTATTTGAATTTCAGGTGAGAATATGATAAAGAGAATTTATTAGGCATAATGAGAATTAGAACAAAGCTCTTCACATTTGCATAAAAATGCTTTCCCGAGTTCTGGCAAATTAATTCATGGTAATGTGGATTTTTTTTCTTGTTCATATAGGTCATTCAGGAGAGAGAACGAGGTTAGAATAGGTATGATAATGGGAGGAACTGATAATATAGACAGAGACAGACTAATAAGAGATGGGTAATAGAAATACAAAGGCTCAGCTGGAGGTTAAAAACACAAAAGTCATAGGTTAGGTTAGGTAAGATTTGTCAGGAAACAGGACAAGTGTTTCCTGACGCGGGTCTTAGTCATGTCATGACTTGTCAACGGAGCTTTCGGTCACATGAGCGGCTTACCGGTCAACCCCTTTAAAATTTAAGAGCAATAAAGATATCACAGGATTTTTCTGAAAAAAGTCTTCAGCCGTAGACTAGTCAAGAAGTGATATGACCTGGAGGCAGGTTTAAGACATCGTTTTAAGATCAGGTATGATAAAGCTCTCAAAGCCTGGAGTGAATGAATCCAGTTACAGCAACTGACGAAGAGGGGCCAGGAGCCGAGACAACACTACTGTTTATGCATATAGTTAAATAAGTTATGAATGAGTACCTACACACACACACACACACCAGGGGCCAGGAGCTGTGAATCGACCCCTGCAATCACAACTAGGTGAGTACACACAGCTACAGATCAGCGTCGCTGACATGTATTGAATCTAAAGTTATGAATAAGATTGAGGTAAACAGTGGTAGAGCACCTAGAACGGAATGGACTGATACATGACAAACAGCACGGCTTCAGGGAAGAGAAATCCTGCATCACAAACCTACTGGAGTTCTATGACAAGGTGACAGAAGTAAGACAGGAGAGAGTGGGATGGATAGACTGCATATTCTTGGAGTGTAAGAAGGCTTTCGACACAGTTACACACAAGACACTGGTTGAAAAACTAGAGGAACAGGCAGGAATAGGAGGGAAAGTACTGCAATGGATCATGGAATACCAGCGCTGTCGGTCCGAACACGAAGTGTCAGAGTGGGCGCATGTGTCGAGTGGGGTCCCACAAGTGTCAGTCCTAGGTCCGGTGCTGTTTCTTGAATATGTGAATAATGGCGGAATCAATAGTCAGAGGTGTCCCTGCTTGCAGACGATGTGAAACTAATGAGGAGAATACGAACAGAAGAGGATAAGGTAAGCCTACAAGGGGATCAGGACAGGCTGGAAGCCGGGTCTAACAAATGTCTCCTAGAGTTTAACCCCAGCAAGTGCAAACTTATGAAGATTGGAGAAGGACAAAGAAGACTGCAGACGGAGTTCAACCGTAGAGGTCCAAGGCTGCAAAAGTCACTTAAGGAAAAGGGTCTTGGGGTAAGCATCATACCAAGCACATCTCCTGAGGTGCATATCAGCCGTATATCTGCTGCAAAATATGAGCGCCTGGAAAACCTGAGAATAGCGTGTCGACATCTAAGTAAGAAGTCATTCACAACACTACTCCGTGTACGTCAGGGTCATATTGGAGTATGCAGCACCAGCATGGAACCCACATCTGATCAAAAACGTCCAAAAACTTAGAGAAAGTGCAAAGATTTGCAACAAGACTAGTACCAGAACTGAGGGGTTTGTCCTACGAGGAGAGGTTTAGGGAACTCAACCTGACAACACTAAGACAGGAGGAATAGGGGAACATGATAAAAACATATAAATACTGAGAGGAATTTACAGGGTGGAGCGGGACAGAATGTTTCAGGTGACACAGCAACAAGAGATCACAACTGGAAGTTGAAAACTCAGATAAGTCACAGGGATATTGGGAAGTATTTATTCAGCCATAGAGTTGTCAGGAAGTGAAACAATCTGGAGAGTGATGTAGTGGAGGCAGGATCTATACATAGCTTTAAGAAGAAGTATGATAAAGCTCATGGAGCAGGTACAGAGTGGACCTAATAGCGACCAGTGAAGAGGCGGGGCCAGGAGCTATGACTCGACCCCTACAACTAAAATTAGGTGAATTGAGTACACACACACGCACATGCGCACACACACACACACACAACACATGGGTAGAGTGACCGAGAGGCGGCCAGTGAAGAGGCGGGGCCAGGAGCTGTGAATCGACCCCTGCAATCACAACTAGGTGAGTACACACACACACACACAGAGGTGGAACCAGGGCAAGGAGCAGCGAGTCGTCGTACAGCGCAGCATCGGCACTCTGCCTCTACCCCCTCATCACAAACCCCCACCCTCACCGCAACCCCCATAGGCCATCCCCAAGGCACCCGCTCCTCCAACCCCAATATTCTCCCAAGACCACAGTTTTAGTAAAATAAGTTGAAGGTTTGGTACACGAACGCGGATGGAATAACGAATAAATATGAGGAGTGGAATGAAAGAATCAATGAGAAGTCCCCAGACATCATAGCAGTCACAGAAACGAAACTCACCGAGACAACAAACACAATCTTCCCATTGGGATATCAGATCCTGAAAAAAGATTGAAGGAGCAGAGGGGCAGGAGGGGTTGCACTGCTCGTAAAAAACTGATGGAGATTTGAGGAAATGGAAGGCATGGACGAGATTGGAGAGAGGGATTACATAGTAGGTACATTTCAGTCTAGGGAACATAAGGTAGTCATTGCAGTGATGTATAACCCACCACAGAACTGCAGGAGGCCAAGAAAAGAATAGTATGAAGAGAGCAACAGAGCAATGGTGTACACACTGGCTGAGAAGGCAAGAAGAGCTCACTCGAGCAGAGCAAAATTACTGGTTATGGGCGATTTTAACCACAGGGAGATAGATTGGAAAAACCTGGAGCCACATGGGGGTCACGAAACATGGATAGCCAAGATGATGGATATGGTAGTGGAAAACATCATTCATCAACATGTTCACCCTCAGCAGATCAGACATTGAGGACATCACATATGAGAGGGAGCTAGTGACCACGTGGTTCTGAGCTTTGAAAACATAGTAGAGTTACAAGTGGAGAGGGTAACAAGAGTTGAATGGGAAAAGTTGAACTATAAAAGGAGGAGCTACACGGGATTGAGGAACTTCCTGCAGGAGGTTCAATGGGACAGAGAATTTGTAGGTAAGTCAGGAAACGAAATGATGGAATACGTAACAACAAAATGCAAGGAGGCAGAGGAAAGGTTTGTTATCAAGGCAACAGGAATAATGGGAAGACCAGAACGAGTCCTTTGTTTACCCGAAGGTGTAGGGAGGCAAAGACTAAATGCACTAGATAATGGAAAAAGTACAGAAGGCAAAGGTCCCAGGAAAATAAGGAGATTATTCGAAGAGCCAGAAACGAGTATGCACAGGAAAAAGAGGAGGTGGAGGAGATGTGGCGTTGATCAAGAACCAGTGGATCATTGAGGAGATGAGCAGAACAATAGAGAGAAGTCGAAGTACTACATAATTAAAACACTCAGAATTTAGGGAACAAAGGTGATGATAGCAGAAATGTGCACCCCTCCTCTAAACAAAAGGATCACAAGACGGCTAAAATAACAACAGTAGGGTGATGGTGGCAACAATATCTCATATGGACAATTGAGAAGTCTCAAGGGAGACTTCAGCCGTAAATAAACAGACTGGTAAAGTCTGGAGCAACACGGAGGCCAACAACGTGGGAAGGTAAGTTATTCAAGTTGGGGATGTGAAGTCATGAGTCCTCATGTCAGGGATACAACTATGGAGAAACGAAGTGACAAACTGTAGAGTTGGACATTGTGTTCATTTTAAGTGATTATATTGTAGGAAACGTCGAATATAATAGGCTATTTATTGAGAGTGACCTTACGAAAGTGAATGTGGCGAGGAAAAGAGCTTAATCTGACTTCTAAAAAGGAGACTATGATGGCACGAGACAAACTCTAAGCAGTGTCATCAGAAAAAGAGCGAGGCGAAAAGACAGTGAGTATGTAGGTGGGATGCAAAAACGAAATCCATAACCGAAGACGAAAAAGCAAAGACTCAGTGAGCCAATGGTTCACCAAGAGCAGCTGGGAGGCAAAAACTAGAATTCCAAGACCAGGGAAATAAATATATATAGAAAACAATGAACGCCGGAGAGAAGGGAAGCAAGTAGAATGCTAAGAATGAAATAAGAGCAATTGAACGACAGTTTGAGAAAGATTTATATCGAAATACAAATCTTAACCAAACCTCATTTTCAGCCACATCAGAAAAATAAGAAAAGTTTGAAAAAACTAGGAAATAAACCCCAAGAAGGAAGGAAGGAAAGGAGCTCAATAGAAATGACCAAGAAGTTTGTCAGGAGCTGAAAAAAATTAAGGAGGTATTTACAGTGGAATCAGGAACAATGATAGAAAGCCAAAGAGAACTGCATACAATATAAAGAGTACTAGATACAATATAAACAATAGCCGGCTAGATACATCTCTCTCTGGGTTCTGTGTGAACCAGGAGCAGATATATTCAAGGAGCCAAATAAAAAAGGCCAGCTGCCAGAGCTCTGGTAAATAGGGAATGAAGTAACAGTATTTAAAGAGGACAGACAGGTGCCATGAACTACAGGCCAAAGTAACTAACATGCATAGTATGTATGTTCTGGTGAAGATTATCATTAGAAGAGTAGTGCAGCACTCGGAAATGGAAAGAATTGGGTTAAAAAACAGTAAATAGAACGGATTTTTGAGGTGGTAAATTCTGTCTAACAAATCTGCTAGATTTCTGTGACAAAGTTTCAAAACTTAGTCAGGAGAAAGAGGGATGGGTGGACTGTATTTTTTTTGGACTGCAGGAAAGCATTTGAAAGAGTACCTCACAAGAGCCTGGTACACAAGTGGGACAGACACATTGAATCTCATGGGACCAGGGAACATTTCTCCGTGGGTTCTGCGAGAGGGAGCTGAGGAATTGTGTGAACCAATAACAGTGATTCGACAAGTCTACTGAAACCGGGAAGCTACCAGAGGTCCGGAAAACAGGGAATATAGTCCCAATACTTCAAAAAGGGGACACACAGGTGGTACTGAACTACAGGCTAGTGCTTCTACCATGTATTGAAAGTAAGATTGTGGATACCATTATCAGTTGAATAGTAAAGGAGAACCATGAAAAGAAAATATTCATAAACAGTAAGCAGAATGGTTGTCGATATTGAAAATTTTGCCTAACAAATCTGTTGAGTTTTATATCAATGTAACGAAAGTTGGGCAGGATAGAGAGTGATGGGTGCTATCTATATTTTTAAACGCCAAGAACACGTTTGATACAGGACTGCACAAGAGACTGGATGTAAGCTGGAAGAGCAGGCAAGACTAACAAGGTAAGCATTACATTGAATCAAGAAAAACTGAAGGAGTAGTCGCAAAGGACGAGTGTGAATTACAAATGGTCGATTCATGGACCAGTACTGTTTCCTGTGTATGTTAATGACATGGCATGAAAAATAAGCAGAGATGTCATTTTCGCAGATGATGTGAAACAAAAAAGACTTCTAACAGAACTAGACAAGATGAAGAATTAGTCTGACAAGTGGTTATTATAATTAATTCCCGGTAAATGCGAAGTTATGAAAATCTGGGAAGGCAAAGAGTACCAGCAACAGAAATCAGGTTACAATCCTCACTGATAAAAAATTACCTCTGGGTGAGCATAGTTTCAAGTATATCACTTGAAGTGCACATTAACTGAATAACCGCTGCAGCAAATACACGACTGACAAATTTAATGATAGTTTCAAGAGTCGTGGAATACAATTTCAGAAAAAAAGTTAAACCTTTTCTGAATTATAGCTTTAATATAGTGAATCGCGAATGCTGTATTTCAGTGCAAACTTTCAATTAAAATCTCACATTTCTAATGCAACTCATTGTTAATCTACTTTTTTGTTTTGATAATAACTAGTCCCGATTTCCGATGTATTTGTGAAACTAATTATTTTTCATTTAATATCTATCCATATATAAATGTTTTGCGTCAGTGAGACAGTGTTTGTGTGGCGAGCGGTGGAAGGGCGCTCAGATAACAATCGGCATCCTGCCAATTGATTATATTCATACTTACATGAATATAATCGAATATAACGTCTAGCGTGAGCTGGACACCAAGGTATTGGTCCAGTGTGGTACGGTCAGCTAAGCACTGTGTACCTTGTCACAAGGTTCGTAGGTTCGAGTCTCCGTCGGCCAGAGATCAGTGTTTGTATATATATATATATATATATATATATATATATATATATATATATATATATATATATATATATATATATATATATATATATATATATATAGTGGTATTGATCAATAATAACACTGTGACTAGCCACGGATTCGAACCCATGTTGCTTTGGCCCGCTTTATGGTGAGCGAAAACCCATGACGCTCTAACCCACAGAACCACGCAATCCTACAAGAACCAAGCACCCAGCCAAGCTAGGTGTGTTACCCTTGGTCCGAGGACATAAGATGGTGTGGGTGCCTCTGAGCTAATTTCATTCTCCTCCCCGTTTGGTGTACTAGCCTCAACGAACAGTATTTTATATTATTGTGACCATGAACAAGTAGTAATGATTAATAACAACACTATGACTAGTCAAGGATTCGAACCCATGCTGCTTTGGCCCGCCTCATGGTGAGAGAAAACTCATGACGCTCTAACCCACAGGACCACGCAATCCTACAAGGCTAGTCGCTTACGACGACATTTTGGTCTGACTTGGACCATTTACAAACTCACACTGACACAAGAAAGGTACAGGTACAGATAGGTTCGTCAGGACATCCTGGCCCGGGTCTCCTGCATGTGGTGACCCGGCCAAGAAATCTTCATGTTCATATAGGTTTGCCTGGAAGGATCCTGGCCCGGGTCTTCTCCATGTGTTGACCCGGCAGAGTTGGTACTAGTGATGCACCGTTTACAGCCCTATGACAGGGGCACGGTAAGCAATCATGTCAAGTAGTGTACCGTTTATAGCCCTATGGTGGAGGCAGCCCTATGACAGAGGTACAGTGAACGGTCTTCGTGTCAAATGGAGTACCGTTTAGAGCCTTATGGTGGGGGCATCCCTGTGGCAAGGGTACAGTGACTCAACTCCAAATGAGCCATTCCTGACAAGTAGGCCGCAACCCTAGTTCCAGGAATGGCCAGCAGTGACGGGGCCATTGGTGACGTGGACTTTGATCAGTGGTGACGTGGACCAGGTGAAGACGTGTCTAGTGTGAAATCTGTGAAACTGGACCAAGATGTCTTCTATTGAGCATCACTACCAGAAGTTTAAGGGGGAGGAGCTCAGGGTGTTAGCGCTAAGCTCGAGATACGGCGATTGACTGAGAAAAACAAGAAGATTCGTAACAATGCTCCTGTTGTGAATCCTCAGGTCTAGAAAGGAACCTCGGAGGATCAAGAGGACGGATGGAGAGGTAGAAAAGACAAAGAACCTGGGTACTGCTGTGAGAACTTTGAACCCATTCTCCATGCTACCTGACGAATGTAAGTCGACTAATGGGAACATCACGGCAAAGAACACAAAGAAAGTTAAGAACATTGTGCTTGTTGGAGACAGTCAGATTACGTACATTAATAGGGCCTTCTGCTTGAAGGATGGACGTAGGAGACAGAGGGTTTGCTTTCCTGTGGCTGGGATGGAGGATATTGTTAGCTGGCTTGACAACATCATGAATAGTAATGATATTAATGCTAGAATCTGCCTGAGTGCTGGAGGCAATGATGTAGAAAAGTGTAGAAGTGAGAGCATAGAAGTGATGGAAATGAATGGCTGTCCAGAGCAATTTGGTATTAATTGTTGGTTGGACAAACACTGTAAAAATATTGCAGTACCATTCATCGACAACTGTGACCACTTCTACGGGAGAAATGACATGTATGCCAGGGATGGGGTTCACTTATACAATGCAGGTGTAGGTTTTGCCGCTAGTTCAGTTAAAGGTGTTGTCAGGGCTTTAAACTAGGATTAGTTAGAGGTTGGGTTTAGAAAGGGAAAGTATTGAGTGTGGAAATACTGATTTAGGCCTTGATATCATTAATCTTAAGAATAACAGTCATGAAGTAACACTAGGTAATAATAATAATAGAAATTATGTAAAAGCAAAGATGAACAGGAAAAATATGAAAAAGAAAAAAACATGTTAATATATTATATACTAATAGTCGAAGCACCAGAAATAAAATTAATGAATTACGTTTGATAGCGTGTGCTGGGAACTTTGATGTTATTGCAATAACTGAAACACGGTATAATTTAAAGACTTGGGACATGATTGCCGAGTGCCACATTGAAGGGTTTAAGTTGTTCCATATTGATATATATAACGGGAAAGGAGGTAGAGTTGCATTATATATCAATTATTGCATAATAACAGGTATAAAAATAGATGAATTAGTAACAGAATCTGTTACGGTAGAATTTCTAGAAAGTCAAGAAAAACTAATTTTAGATGTAATATACCAGCCATCAGGCTTATAAAGTGATAGAGGGAGACTTCTTTGGTACGAAATTGTTAGGGCTTCTAGATATGATAATATAGCAATAGTAGGTGATTTTAACTTTAGTCAAATTGATCGGACTGCTTTGACCGGTAATCTGGAGTCCAATGACTTTCTGGAAGTAGTTCAGGACTGCCTTCTGAATATCACTGAAGAGCTTGGTGAAAGTGATCATAAATATTAAATATTACATTGGACTACGAGAATAAGGATAATACAGAAAAAGTCCACGATTTTCAGAAAATGGTAGGGGTGGGGATTGAATTCGCCACCCGTACCATGGTTTCTTTCCAATCGTGTCATTACGATTTCGTGAGTCTCCGATTTTCGTTCTGCCGATTACAGTGGACTTAGAGGAGAGGACACCTGTCTAATCTCGACTGGGGTAATCTAGCTAATGATTTTATTCACCATGATCATACTTTTGATAATGAATGTATCTGCATTTATGAATATTTTCTTAATAAGGTATAATGTGCACCGAGTATATATATTTCCCAGGGAGAAATTAGGTCAAATAATAATGATCCTAGATGAAAGAATAGGAGAGAAAAGAGACCAATATTTTCAATTTAAAAGAGAAGAAAAAAGGGGATTAGGAAGGCTAAACGTGACTATGAAATTATAGTTGCTAATAAATCAAAGACTAATCCAAAAGGGTTGTTTCAAGCTTATAGGAAGAAGGTGAGGGAAAAAGTAGGACCGTGGAAAATTGGGGATAATGAATTGATAATGAACAGGTAATGTGTTGTCTTTTAAATCATTATTTCTTGTCAGTCTTTATTTACTCAAGCAGACATAAATGATATCCCAGCAATTAACAATTATTCAGTTCCACATGTAAAGAAATAGTGATATTACAGTCACGAGGGAAATTATTATCAAACTGGTAGATAATTTGAAACAAAATAAGTTATCGGGCCATGACGAATTATTTTTAAGGGTAACTAAAGAATGCAAGTTGGTATTGTGTCTAATAAGCCTGACGTCTATAGTAGGCAAATTATTAGAATCAGTTATAGCTGATATTATTATAAGTCACCCTGAAGAGCATAATTTGATTAATGAGTCTCAGTATGGATTCACAAGAGGTCATTCTGTCTGACAAATTTACTGACGTTCTTCAATAAGGCATTTGAGGCAGTAGACAATCTGCGTGGGGACTGGTCACTAGTGGTGTTCCACAAGGATCAGTTTTAGGCCCATCATTGTTCATTATTTACATTAATAACCTAGATGAAGAAATTACAAGTGACATGAGTAAATTTGCTGATGATACAAAATAGGCAAAATGATTGATTCTGAGGAGCATACCAATGACCTCCAGGAGGATTTGGACAAGTTAATGTCTTGATCTGAAAGGTGGACCTCATGTTCACCCTGAGCTGCTCGGACATCGAGGCAATCACATATGAAAGGCCCCTTGGAGCTAGTGATCACATGGTTCTGAGCTTTGAATACTTAGTAGAGTTACAAGTGGAGAGGGTAACAGGTGTAGAATGGGAAAAAACAAACTATAAAAGGGAAAATACATATGAATGAGGAATTTCCTGCAGGAAGTTCAGTGGGAAAGAGAATTGGTAAGAAAGTCAGTAAACGAAATGATGGAATACGTAACAACAAAATGCAAGCAGGCAGTGGAAAGGTTTTGTTCCCAAGGGCAACAGAAATAATGGAAAGACCAGAACGAGCCCTTGGTTTACCCGAAGGTGTAGGGAGGCAAAAACTAAGTGCACAGGAGAATGAAAAAAGTACAGAAGGCAAAGGACCCAAGAAAATAAAGAGATTAGTCGAAGAGCCAGAAACGAGAATGCACAGATAAGGAGGGAGGCCCAACAACAGTACGAAAACAACATAGCATCGAAAGTCAAGTCTGACCCGAAACTGTTGGATAGCCACATCAGGACGAAGACAACAGTCAAGGACCAGGTAATCAGGCTGAGGAAAGAAGGTGGGGAGTCACAAGAAATGAACAAGAAGTATGTGAGGAGCCCAACACGAGATTTAAGGAAGTATTTACAGTAGAGACGGAAAGGGCTCTGGGAAGACAAAACAGAGGGGTACATCAACAAGGGGTATACCAACAAGTGTTAAATGAAGCACACACTCCCGATTAGGAGATGAAGAAGCTGCTAAGTGACCTTGATACATCAAAGGTAGTGGGACCTGACAACATATCTCTGTGGGTTCTTAGAGAGGGAGCAGAGAAGCTGTGTGTGCCACTAACAACAATCTTCAACACATCCCTTGAAACTGGGCAAATCTGAGGTATGGAAGACGGCAAATGTAGTCCATATTTTTAAGGAAGGATACAGAAATGAGGCACTAAACCAGTGTCCAGTGTCCAGTGACCAGTGTCACTGTCGTGTATAGTATGCAAAGTGCAAAGTAATGGAGAAGATTATCAGGAGGAGAGTGGTGGAGCACCTGTAACGGAATAAGATTATAAACGATAACCAGCACGGATTCATGGAAGGCAAATCCTGTGTAACAAACCTACTGGAGTTTTATGACAAGGTAACAAAAGTAAGACACATGAGAGTGGGGTGGGCTGATTGCATTTTCATGGACTGCAAGTAGGCCTTCGAAACAGTTCCTCACAAGAGGTTAATGCAAAAGCTAGAGGATCAGGCACGTATAACAGGAAGGGCTCTTCAATGCATCAGAGAATACCTAACAGGGAGGCAAAACGAGTCATGGTATATGATGAGGTATCATAGTGGGCGCCAGTGACGAGTGGGGTCCCACAGGGGTCAGCCCTAAGGCCAGTGATATTTTTGGTATATGTGAATGACATGATGGAAGGAATAGACTCAGTTGTGTCCCTGTTCGCAGATGATGTGAAGTTAATGAGCAGAATTAAATCAGATGAGGATCAGGCAGGACTACAAAAGACCTGGTCCAGCAACGGGTTCCTCGAATTTAACCCAGTGAAATGCAAAGTCGTGAAGATGGGGGAAGGACAAAGAAGACCGCAGGCAGAGTATAGGCTAGGTGGCCAAAGACTGCAAACCTCACTCAAGGAAAAATATCTTGGGGGTGAGTATAATACCGAGCACGTCTCCGGAAGCACACATCAACCAGATAACTGCTGCAGCATATGGGCGCCTGGCAAACCTGAGAATAGCATTCCGATACCTAAGGAAGGAATCGTACAAGACTCTGTACACTGTGTACGTCAGGCCCATATTGGAGTACGCAGCACCAGTTTGGAAGCCACACCTGGTCAAGCACGTTCTGAAATTAGAGAAAGTGCAAAGGTTTGCAACAAGGCTCGTTCCAGAGCTAAGGGGATTGTCCTATGAAGAAAGATTAAGGGAAATCGGCCTGACAACACTGGAGGACAGGAGGGTTATGGGAGATATGATAACTACATAACAAATACTGCGAGGAATATATAAGGTGGACAGAGTCAGAATGTTCCTGAGATGGGACACAGAAACAAGGGATCACAATTGGAAGTTGAAGACTCAGATGAGTCAAAGGTATGTTAGGAAGTATTTCTTGAGTCATTGAGTTGTCATTAAGTGGAATAGCACGGCAAGTGATGTATTGGAGGCAGGAACCATAGTTTTAAGACAAGGTATGATAAAGCTCATGGAGCAGGGAGAAAGAGGACCTAGTAGCGATCACTGAAGAGACGGGGCCAGGGGCTGAGTCTCGAACTCTGCAACCACAAGTAGGTGAGTACAAATAGGTGAGTACAGAACCACCCCCAGAATCCCACAACCAAACATGCTATCCCAACACAAACCACAATCCACACTTACAGCCTTCACCCAACACTACACTGTAGAATCCCACAATGCACCGCCATGTCCCCCACCCTCACAGACCCCCCAGAACACAGTGTTGGAGAGGAAACTGAAGGTATGGTACACCAACACTGATAGAATAACGAATAGGTAGGAGGAATAGCACGAAGGAGTCAAAGAGGCATCACTGGACATCATAGCTCCCACAGAAACCAAGCAGATGCCATTTTTCCAACGGGATATCAGATCCTGAACAGAGGGGGTGGAGTTAAGACACTGTTCATCAAAAACCGATTCGGTCTTGAGCTAGAGAGAGGAGACAGAGGTGAAACAAGAGACTACATAATAGGAACACTTCAGTCTGAAGTCCCAAGGTCGTAATTGCAGTGATGTTTAACCCACCACAGAACAGCAGGAGGCCAAGGCAAGAATTTGATAAGAGTAATTGATCGATGGTTCACACACTAGCTGAAGTGGCCAGAAGGGCTCATGTGAGAAGGGGAAAGCTGCTGATTATTGGTCACTTCAACCACAAAGAATTATGCTGGGAAAACTTGGAGCCACATGGGGGCCCAGAAACGTGGAGGGCTAAGATGATGGAGGTTAGTACTGGAAACCCTCATGTACCAGCACGTAAGGGACACTACCAGAGAGAGAGGAGAGGAAGAACCAGCATGACTGGACCTAGTATTCACCTTGAGTAGTGCAGACATTGAAGACATCACTTATTAAAGACCCCTCGGGGCCAGTGATCATGTGGTTCTGAGCTTCGAATACATAGTAGAGTAACAAGTGGAGAGGGAAGAAGGAAGGGCAGGACTATTGATTCCATACTACAAGAGAGAGGACTACACAGGCATGAAGAATTTTCTACATGAGGTACAGTGGAACAGAGAACTGGCAGGGAAGTTAGTAACGAGATGATGGGATATGTGAAAGCAATGTGCAAAAAAGAACCACACAGAAAGTGCGCTCGCCCGCGAGAAAGAGAGAGAGAGAGAGAGAGAGAGAGAGAGAGACAGAGAGAGAGACAGAGACACAGAGAGACAGACAGAGAGAGACAGACAGACAGACAGACAGACAGACAGACAGACATAACTGATCTCACTAAACATTCGTTACCTACCTAGAGGGTATTCCTGGAGGGTATTCCAGGGATCAACACCCCCGCGGCCCGGTCCACGACCAGTCCTCCCAGTGAATCAGGGTCTGATCAACCTGCTTGAACAAGATATATAATGTGTGCGAGTGCTTGAATGTGAGTTTGCAAGTGAACGAGGGCGTGTGTGTGTGTGTGCGTGTGTGTGTATGTTTGCGTGAGTGTGTGCGCTAATGTTTGCGTGTGTGTATCTGTGTTTGTGCGTATGTTTCCGTGTATATGCGTATATTTGCGTGTGTGATCATTTGTGTGTAGGTGTTTGTAAGTCCATCACGCACAGATTTGACTTTTATTAGCCTAATCGCACTGAACCTTGGTCAGCCCTTACCCCATTTATTCTTTCTTATTGTGTCACAACTTCTGTTACATCTTACATTGGTCAGCCTGACTCTCTGGTGCCCTCTACGTTGGCGTCGTACATGGCTCCTACACCTGCTGTAAGACCCTTCGCTAATAGCATGCCAGCTCTTCTACTCATCTGCTGTATAATCCCTACGGTTTTAGCGCTACCACATGATTATAATAATAATTATAATTCTTACTCAGCTTAATTACATCTCATGTAAGCAACAATGTTGTCCAGAACTTCAATAAGGTTGTCCAGAGCTTCAATAAGGTTGTCCAGAGCTTCAACAAGGTTGTCCAGAGCTTCAACAAGGTTGTCCAGAGCTTCAACAAGGTTGTCCAGAGCTTCAACAAGGTTGTCCAGAGCTTCAACAAGGTTGTCCAGAGCTTCAACAAGGTTGTCCAGAGCTTCAACAAGGTTGTCCAGAGCTTCAACAAGGTTGTCCAGAGCTTCAACAAGGTTTTCCAGAGCTTCAACAAGGTTGTCCAGAGCTTCAACAAGGTTGTCAGAGTTCAACAAGGTTGTCAGGCTTCAACAAGATTGTCCAGAGCTTCAACAAGATTGTCCAGAGCTTCAACCAGGTTGTCCAGAGCTTCAACAAGGTTGTCCAGAGCTTCAACAAGGTTTTCCAGAGCTTCAACAAGGTTGTCCAGAGCTTCAACAAGGTTGTCCAGAGCTTCAACAAGGTTGTCCAGAGCTTCAACAAGATTGTCCAGAGCTTCAACCAGGTTGTCCAGAGCTTCAACAAGATTGTCCAGAGCTTCAACAAGGTTGTCCAGAGCTTCAACAAGATTGTCCAGAGCTTCAACACGGTTGTCCAGAGCTTCAACAAGGTTGTCCAGAGCTTCAACAAGATTGTCCAGAGCTTCAACAAGGTTGTCCAGAGCTTCAACAAGGTTGTCCAGAGCTTCAACATGATTGTCCAGAGCTTCAACAAGGTTGTCCAGAGCTTCAACAAGATTGTCCAGAGCTTCAACAAGATTGTCTAGAGCTTCAACAACAAGCCTTCAAATATGGCACAAATCCAGTGATCTTATGCATTATTGGTGGTTCATTGTGAGGAACCATGCAAGTGCATGGTCGCCAGTGATTACAACAGTGTGCCTTGCCAAGCCAAGCTTAGCCAGAGATAGTGAGAGGGAGAGAAAGGGTCACACTGGAGCAGCCACATCGTTGCTCTCTGTAGACATCCTCCATCTACCAAGAGGTCACACAGATGTCACATTACCAAGTTTCGACTTTCAGTGTAAGCCAGGAGTTCTGCCCGAACACTCCAATTTCTTCGACGTCACTTGGTTCCCTGGTCAAATGTTCTGGTCAAGTGTTCTGGTCAAGTGTTCTGGTCAAGTCTCCTGTACTATCAGCAAAAGCAATGATCAAGTAATTCTAGTAATCATCGAGTACTTTCCTGCATCACTAGCTTCGTAATGACCGAACACAACATACAGTTGCATTCTGGCCAGCACACTTTGCCCTCCACTCACACATGCTCACTCAGTGCAGTCTTTGAGAATTTCTTGCCTAGCTATTTTGTTCCTTGCTGCAGTGTTGTGTTCGTCACCTGGAGTATAGCTTTTCAGAGTGTTCAATTTACTTAAAAGCTCCCCCCACAAAAAAAGACGTCAACAACACAGTAACCATGAGTTGCAGGTTCTCTCAACCTTGCATATCCCAATAACCAATCGCCATGACTTAGGAATGTAGTGTTCACCAGCGCGGAATAACTCCAGCAATTGTTACCCGTATATTCATGCTAAGTTGTAATGCAGTGAAAGTTAAGCGATTTACTATAAAAAAAAATGCTGATGTAATTGCGTTACTGTTTGCTAATCACAGCTCGGGAAGCGCTTTTGTCATGCTTGCAATCCATCACAGCCATCAGCTGTTAACCCGTTTGAGGTAACTGTATTTGTAATTTAAGCTGAAAGTAATTATATTTTTATGGTAATTGTATTTGTAAATGATCTTTCAGATTAAAAATAACAGTAAATGTGTTGACTGTACTCACTCTTATACTTGCTAATATAAATAATGAAACGAGGGCACTATGAAAGGTTAACGATAAAAGTAAATACATGCCAGATGGTTCATAACTGTATTTTTTTATGTGATTCCCGTTGTCTGAGTCACGTCTTTTACATATACAGCCGAGAATCATGTTTACAAGGGCTGTGTGACTGGGCTCCTTCCTCAGTCTGAGTCGAGACTTATTGATGGATGACTCAATGTTTCGTGAAAAAGTGTACGTTACACGTGTCTTGCATCAAGTTTGTTTTTTATGATTTTAATGAACAATATTTTGAAAGTTCTGTGAAATGTTAGGGAAGAAAATTCTTTTTGAAAACAGTGATTAAAGACCAGTAATGCAGCAGTATGTAATGCCAGAGTCAAATATTTACAAATAATTCAGTTAGCTCAGTCAACTAGCCTGTGTCTGTGAGCATTTTTTGCTTCCTTTAAATCACAATGTCTTTGTTTATTGGCAGGATCGAGTGTGGATAAACAACGTATTGAATGTAATGAAAATAAACACTTTTCTACAAGTATCATCACAGCAACTGCTGATGTACTTGAGTCTGTCAGGAAAGTCAGGTATTTAGATGAACGTAACTAAGTGCATGAGTTGCGGGGAAAAAAAATAAGGTTTCTGTAAAACCTTACTCCTCTTTCTTAATCGTCACAAACACTAATGAATAGAAGTGTGCTCGAAACGTAGAAGAGAAGCAGTTTGATGAACCAAAAAACGAGTGACAGAGCTACTGGAAGTGACACAGGTAGAAAGAAGCAATCATCTTCGTTGTCATGTTTGAAGAGTAAGACAGAGAAGTTAGTGAAGTTCACCCAAAAATTATTTGAGACAAAGATCGTTTACAAAAAAAAAACTCCTGCATTCTATCGCATGAGACCAGCTGCCACTATATATTGTGGACTGATCTACTCTCCCGGATATTCTCCAAGAGGCAGAGCCGAAATCTGTAATTTCTGCCTTGTCAACAACTAGATACAAACTTCTTTCAGAAAATGCAAGGAAGATGAAGGCTGCAAGTACTTACATTTAAATATTCTATTCTAGGTGATTTGCCGGTATGGATCCCGGCCCGGGTCTCTTCCAAGACATTTAAATACTAATACGAAGTAAAATGTTCGTTTATTATTTCGAATATTTAACAGTGATTTAAACATACGTAAAATTTGAAGAACCGAAAATAATAATTTAATAAGTATCAAGCAATTTAAATTGTATTTTAAATTTGTTATTTTTCTGTTCAAGTAATTATAATTGTAAATATAATTGTATGATTTCGTGTATAGGGCAAGGAGGAATAACATCTTGTAGGAGTGAGGAAGAGCCAGTGAAGGTTGTCGCCAATCTTCTCAGGAAAAGTATAATAGAAAAAGACTAATAACAAGAAAAATAAACACTTTATTTTAATAGAATGAAATTTAAATAATAAATACGTAAATATGATTATAATAATCCTATACTAAGAAAAATGAAAATTAAAAAAAAAATATATATATGATTCAAAGCTAAATATTTACAGCTGTGGTCTTAACACTGAAGCAATGAATCCCTGTGATGACTCCGTGGTGGTGGTATTGTTGTTGCCTCGATGTTTTCCACAAATCCAACAGTTTTGCAAACTTCCACAATGTCACAAATGATGTCAGGGACTCAGTTGAAAGTTGTCCCCTAGTGACGTCCAGTTGCCTGATGTTTCTAGTGTGTACTGAAGTACTACTGGTGTAGTGCAGAAATTGTGGTTACTCTGTTTCTCAATTGGTGAGTACGCCGGCCACCCACTCAGCCTTGAATCCGATGATCCGTGCGGACACAGAGGACTGTGAAAGAAACCACAATAATTACTCACCACTCTAGCATTAATTTACATAGTAGGCATAAGGCCTTTAAAAGAAATGGCGAAACTGTAATAAATAACTTTACCAAAAACCAAGGCAGGACATAGCAGAAGTTAATGTTGTTAAATATGAGTGAAGCTCCAAAACAAATTAGAGTGAAGCTCTTGAACATAAAATAATTAAGATACGAGCGGCTGTGAAGTACTTACAGTGAGATCGGGCGTGGTCAGTCGAGTGATTCCAACCTGTGACCGGAGCTCAGCATTACACCTCTCACCGGGTGAAAAGGGGGGGGGGGGTAATAGCAGCAGCGAGACACTCACCCCACCTTAACAAACAAACTACCACTCAACCATCACTCTACATACCTTCACACTTTCATCACTCCTATCTATGGACTTTTCCCTCACATAATTGTATGATTTCGTGTATAGGGCAAGGAGGAATAACATCTTGTAGGAGTGAGGAAGAGCCAGTTGTAAGTGTGGGGGAAGTTCGTGACAGCAGGTGGGGATATAGTTTTGTAGTGGTTAGTGCTTTAATTTAATAGATGTATTGAAGAGGATAAGGTACCTAGGGATTGGCAGAGAGCATGAATAGTTCCTTTTGTATAAAGGCAAAGGGGACAAAAGAGTGGAAAAATTATAGAGGAATATGTCTGTTGAGTATACCTGGTTAAGAGTATGGTAGAGTTATTACTGAAAGAATTAAGAGTAAGACGGAGAGCAGGATAGCAGATGAACAAGGAGGCTTTAGGAAGGGTAGGGGGTGTGTAGACCAAGTGTTTACAGTGAAACATATAGGTGAAAAGTATTTGGATAAGGGTAGGGAGGTTTTTCTGGAATTTGTGGATTTGGAAGAGGCGTATGATAGGGTGGATAGTGTGGCAATGTGGCAGATGTTGCAAATGTATGGAATACAAGGTAGGTTATTGAAAGCAGTGACGAGTTTTTACGAGGATAGTGAGGCTCAGGTTAGAGTATGTAGGAGAGAGGGAGATTATTTCCCAGTAAAAGTAGGCCTTAGACAGGATTGTGTGATGTCACCATGGTTGTTCAATATATTTATAGTTGAAGTTGTAAGAGAAGTGAATGCTCGGGTGTTGGCAAGAGGTGTGGGGTTAAAAGATAAAGAATCTAACACAAAGTGGGAGTTATCACAGTGGCTCTTTGCTGATGACACTGTGCTTTTGGGAGATTCTGAAGAGAAGTTGCATAGGTTGGTTGATGTTTTTGGAAGGGCATGTAAAAGAAGGAAATTAAAGGTGAATATAGGAAAGAGTAAGGTGATGGAGATAACGAAAAAAATAGGTAATGGAAGACTGGATATCAGATTGGAGGGAGAGAGTATGGAGGTGAATGTATGCAAATATCTGGGAGTGGACGTGTCAGCAGATGAGTCTATGAACGATGAGGTGAATCATAGAATTGACTAGGGGAAAAACATAAGAACATAAGAATGGAGGAACACTGCAGAAGGCCTACTGGCCCATACAAGGCAGGTCCTTATCAAAACCACCACTACCTAAGAATTTACTCCTGTACTCACGACACTAATCAAATCCAGCCCCTCCCACTCATATATTTGTCCAATCTCTTTTTAAAGCCACCCAAGGTCCTAGCCTCTATCACCCTACTCGGAAGATTGTTCCACGCATCTACAACTCTGTTCGAAAACCAGTACTTGCCTATGTCCTTTCTAAATCTAAATTTATCCAATTTAAATCCGTTATTTCTGGTTCTTACTTGGTTCGATATCCTCAGAATTTTATTAATATCTCCTTTGTTTATGCCCATCATCCACTTGTACACCTCGATGATATCTCCCTCATTCTACGTCTCTCCAGAGAGTGGAGATTCAACGCTCTAAGTCTATCTTCATACGGAGATTTCTTATACTGTAAATCATTTTAGTCATTCTTCTTTGTATGTTCTCCAATGAATCTATATCCATCCTGTAGTAAGGAGACCAAAACTGAGCTGCATAATCCAAATGAGGTCTCACTAGTGATGTATAGAGCTGTAAAATAACTTTTGGACTTCTGTTGCTTATACTTCTGAAATAAATCCTAGTAATCTGTTAGCCTTATTGCGCACACTTAGGCACTGTTGTCTTGGCTTTAGATTTCTGCTTACCATGACTCCCAAGTCTTTTTCACATTCTGTATGATCAAGCTCAACTTCACCTAGTTTATAAATTCGAGGGATATTTTCATTACCAACGACAAGCACCTTACACTTGTCCACATTGAACTTCATCTGCCACTTTTCAGACCAAGACATTAATTTATCCAAATCCTCCTGGAGTTCACTGTTATCCTCCTCAGAATGAATTATACGGCCTATTTTTGTATCATCAGCAAATTTACTCATGTCACTTGCAATTCCTTCATCAAGGTCATTAATGTAAATTATGAACAACAATGGGCCCAAAACTGATCCTTGTGGAACGCCACTAGTGACAAATCCCCATTCAGATTTGACCCATTAATGGAAACTCTCTGCTTTCTATTGGTAAGCTATGCCTCTATCCATGCTAGAACTTTACCTCCTATACCATGAGCTGCCACCTTTCTTAAGAGTCTCTTGTGAGTACTCTATCGAAGGCCTTACTGAAATCCAAGTAAACTATATCATATTCTTTATCACTGTCTACTGCCTCAAATGTTTTATTGAAAAACGTCAGTAAATTTGTCAGGCAGGAACGACCTCTCGTAAACCCATGCTGAGATTCATTAATCAAATTATGTTCTTCAAGGTGACTTCTGATATTATCAGCAATAATTGATTCTAATAATTTGCCTACTATAGACGTGAGGCTTATTGGACGGTAATTTGATGGAATGGACTTATCCCTGATTTGAATATAGGAACTACATTAGCTATCTTCCACATCTCTGGCACAACACCAGTTAGGATGGACGTATTAAACACATTCGTTAATGGCTGACTAAGTTCCATTTTGCATTCTTTAAGTACCCTGGAAAACAACTCGTCGGGTCCCGGGGACTTATTTTGCTTCAGTTTATCTATCTGTTTGATAACCATGTCCCTCGTGACAGTAATATTAGTTAATTTGAATTCTTCAGGAACTGAATAATTGTTAATTTCTGGAATCTCATTTACGTCTTCTTGTGTAAAGACTGACAAAAATAGTCATTAAATAGAGAACACATTTCCAGTTCGTTATCCGTCAGCTGTCCATTCCCAATTTTCAGAGGTCCTACCTTTTCCCTCACCTTCGTCCTGTACACTTGAAAGAACCCTTTTGGATTAGTCTTTGATTCATTAGCAACCTTAATCTCATAGTCACGTTTAGCCTTTCTAATCCCCTTTTTTACTTCTCTTTTCAACTGAACATATTGGTCAATAAGGTTAACATCTCCTCTTTTGATGCGCCTATAAATTCCTCTTTTCTCCCTAAAAATGTTTTAGCCTCCTGTTAATCCATTTGGGATCGTTATTATTTGACCTAAATTCTCTCTGGGAATAAACATACTCTGTGCACGTTGTACATTATTAAGAAACAAATCATAAACGCAGATCCCATCGTAATCGTTAGCTAGATTACCCCAGTCGAGATTAGACAGGTGTTCCCTAAGTCAATATAATCGGCAGAACGAAAATCAGGAACTTTTACCGTATTATCCCTATTCTCGTACTCCCATGTAATATTAAAAGTAATGGATTTGTGATCACTAGCTCCAAGCTCTTCAGTGATCTCCAGATTATTTACAAGAGTTTCTTTATTTGACAAGACTAGGTCGAGCAAATTATTACCTCTGGTAGGCTCCGTCACACACTGCTTCAGTAAACAGTCCTGAACTACTTCCATAAAGTCACTGGACTCCAGATTACCGGTCAAAGAAGTCCAGTCAATTTGACTAAAGTTAAAATCCCCTACTAACACTACGTTATTGTGCCTAGAAGCCCTAACAATTTCGTCCCAAAGAAGTCTCCCTCTATCGTGATCCAAGCCTGGAGGTCGGTATATTACACCTAGAATCAGTTTTTCTTGACCTTCTAGAAACTCTACCCAAACAGATTCTGTTAATGATCCATCTATTTTTATGCCTGTTTTTATGCAGCAATTTATATTTTCTCGTACATACAATGCAACTCCACCCCCTTTCCCATTATATCTATCTACATGGAACAACTTAAACCCCTGCACTGTGGTGGTGCACTGAGGTGGTGCACTGAGGAGTCTGTGGAGACAGAGGAGAATGTATGAGTGTATAGTTATACCAACCGTCTTATATGGGTGTGAAGCATGGGTGATGAATGTTGCAACAAGGAGAAGGCTGGAGGCAGTGGAGATGTCATATCTGAGGGAAATGTGTGGTGTGAATATAATGTAGAGAATTAGTAGTTTGGAAATTAGGAGAAGGTCCGGGATTACCAAAACTATTATCCAGAGAGCTGAGGAGGGGTTACTGAGATCGTTCGGACATGTAGAGAAGATGGAACAAAATAGAATGACTTAGAGAGTGTATAAATCTGTAGTGGAGGGAAGGCGGGGTAGGGGTCGGCCTAGGAAAGGTTGAAGGGAGGGGGTAAAAGAGGTTTTGTGTGCGACGGGCTTGGACTTCCAGCAAGCATGCGTGAGTGTTAGATAGGAGCAAATGGAGACAAGACTTGACGTGCTGTTGGAGTGTGAGCAAGGTAATATTCATGAAGGGATTCAGGGAAACCGGCAGGCCGGACTTGAGTCCTGGAGATGGGAAGTACAGTGTCTGCACTCTGAAGGAGGGGTGTTAATGTTGCAGTTTTATAACTGTAGTGTAAGCACGCCTCTGGCAAGACAGTGATGGAGTGAATGATGAAAGTTTTTCTTTTTCGGGCCACCCTACCTTGGTGTGAAACTGCCGATGTGTTAATAAAAAAAAAAAATAATTGTAACTGACAACTGGCTTAATTACTACCAAGGGGTTTCACTTCAACCGTCGAGCCACGTGGCACGCTACCGAACGAAGTTAACCAAGTTATAACATGTTAAAGTTTGCCATGATATTTTCCAGATTCTTTGGGTCATGAATAATTGATCCCGTAAGGAGTTCATCCCTGAAATTCGGAAGGTCTATAAAATCACATCCTTCCATTGTCATTCACATCTTAGCAACTTGATAAGATAATGACGTGAATGAGGCATCACTTCATATATTTCCAGGCAAGTGAAATCACATATCACACTATTTTCATTGTTATTTGTTCCTGAAGCAAATAAAAACTTTTTGCCACTGGCAAACAGTTGTATATAGTGAGTAACGCTTCCAAATAAACATTTTACAGCATTTTATTAAAGTCTCTAATGAGACTAAAACAACCGTGTAAGATGATACTGTAGAGTAAGATTAAATAATGTGCTCATGTTTGATCAGTCATGCTGAGTTCCTGTGGTTTAGCGCTTCTATTTGATTATAATAATAATAATAATCATGCTGAGTTACTGGGAGGTATAACTCAGGTTTACTCTAGGCATTCACGTTCACTACATTAACAATGTGAGGCGTTAAAGTTTGATTTTGGTTTGGGTTGGCAATGTTTTGTAAGGTTAGATTTGGTTTGTTTAGTAAAGTTATGTTAGGATAGATTTAATTAGAGTAAGTAAAGATTATGTTAATTATTTCGTGTAGGTTCATTATTTTCCTTACTGATATGATGTAGGCTTTGTGCGAGTACTATTGTCCCACTATAACATCAGGTATCGTGATTCTTTGTCTCTTTTACAGATTCTGTATAAATGCTTTCCGTAATGCACATTTCACCGCAGGGGAGACTGAATCATGGTGAGTTTTTGATTTATTTTTTCTCAATGTGGTTGGGAAAGGGGAAACCTTAGATGTCCAGTAAGAGAAAAAAAAGCAAAAAAATTTTTCTTACGTTTTAAATCTCGGGGGTTGTTGAATTTAAAATCGTTTATGTTTGTTAAATCCCCAAACAAAATAATATCAAAATTCCAGTGGAATTGTCGAATGGATTGATAGCAGTATTTTCTGCCGTCGAGAACAAGGCAAGAAAAAACAGCCACAAACAAAACCAGTTGCCAGGATCTGGAGTTCCGAAGTCATGTTTCTTCTACAATAAAGAGTGTGTAGATTCCATGAATTCCAGAATGTCTGTCTTACTGATGAAATTAAAAAGAAGACTTTGGTAATTGTCCTGTGAACACATGAGAAGCCTATATAACTTATCTATTATTAATATTATTAGCACCATTATTAGTATCATTATTATTGGATATAGAATGATGATACCATTCTGTCGCCTGTTTCTGAGTCATGACTACATCTTGACTCAAAATAGTGACAGGCTGATGTGTAATGATATACCTATACAAACATGTGAATATCATGTGATTATCAGGTGTTTTCATGTGACTGGATGCTAACATTCGCAGAGACAGAGAAAACTAAATTTTATTCTTGCTCAGTATTGGCCACAGTGTTCTTGCAAGCTGGTCAGGCTCTCACAACTGTTTACAAATATTTCGGTGCAGCAACCTTGACCATTCTATAGTGTCTTTTTTCACAAATAATCAGACAGTTGATAGTTGATCAATGAAGTATATTTAAATTACGTTCATCCTCTATTATATTCACTATTTCTGTATTATATAATTGATCTACTTTTCACATATACGTAGCTGTGAAAACGATTATGTCAGAAATACAGCATATTCTTTCAAGTCAAAAGCTGCTGCATCTCCACAGGTAACTGGTCACGTGTCATGTATTCTGGTGTGAGTGGCACACTTCATTCTTATTGTGGCTAGGAGTTGGCCCTTAGATAAAGATCCGAGACATGAACAGACTTCCGCATTCACCCAGTAACAAACACACATCAGGCATCCATAGTCAGGTACGATGTAGTCACCTCATCTATTTATATAGGAAGAATATCAAGGAAGTATAAGGCTGTAGATGAATGGTTCAGAGAACCGACAAGTTGATAAATTAGACATAAGTGCAACACTTGTGTCTAATTTATCAATGAAGAAACGTTTCACCACACAGTGGCTTCATCAGTCCATACAAAGGAAAATGTTGAAGAACAGGAGTAGTTTGAGGTAATCGGTCCCACTGCCTTGAGTCGATGTAATCAGTCCATCAATCTTGAAAAGAATACATTACATGGGCGAAGTAGTGGCCTATATACTGTAGGCAGGTGAAGTGTAGCAGTCGTAGGTGGAATCACATTTGACAAATTCAAATGTGGAAGTAGTGTTGCATATGTGTCTAATTTATCAGCTTGTCGGTTCTCTGAACCAATCATCTACATTAATGTCTGACACAGCAACATCTTGGGATCTTAATACAGGGAATTCTTCATTTAAGAACATAAGAACATAAGAAAGGAGGAACACTGCAGCAGGCCTGTTGGCCCATAATAGGCAGGTCCTTCACAATCCATCCCACTAACAGGATAATTGCCCAACCTAATTTTCAATTCTACCCAAGAAATAAGCTTTGAAGATTCTATTAACTCAAGTGCGAGTCCCACTCAAATCCAACCCCTCTCACTCATGAATTTATCCAACCTAAATTTGAAACTACCCAAGGTCATAGCTTCAATGACCCTACTAGGCAGACTGTTCCACTCATCAACTACCCTATTTCCAAAGCAATATCTTCCTATATCCTTTCCAAATCCAAACCTATCCAATCCGAATCCACTATTGCGGGCTCCCTCTTGGAGAGACATCCTCAAGACCCTATTTATATCCCCCTTACCAACCTTTAGGCATGACCTACTTCCACATCTGGATTTGTCATATGTGACACCACCTACGACTGCTGCACCTCACCTGCCTACGGTATATAAGCCACTTCGCACATATGCTGTATTCTTTTCAGGATTGATGGACTGATTACATCGACTCAAGGCTGAAGGACTGATTAGAACATAAGAACATAAGAATGGAGGAACACTGCAGAAGGCCTACTGGCCCATACAAGGCAGGTCCTTATCAAAACCACCACTACCTAAGAATTTACTCCTGTACTCACGACACTAATCAAACCCAGCCCCTCCCACTCATATATTTGTCCAATCTCTTTTTAAAGCCACCCAAGGTCCTAGCCTCTATCACCCTACTCGGAAGATTGTTCCACGCATCTACAACTCTGTAGATGAATGGTTCAGAGAATTGACAAGTTGTAAATTAGACACATATGCAACACTTGGGTATCTTTATTGAGGAAACGTTTCGCCACACAGTGGCTTCATCAGTCCAATACAAAGTAGAAAGGTGTAAGGAGAGGAGGAGTTTGAGGTTATCAGTCCCTCGGCCTGGAGTCGATGTGTTCAGTCCATCAATCTTGTTAGAAGTGTAGCACAAGAACATAAGAACATAAGAATGGAGGAACACTGCAGAAGGCCTACTGGCCCATACAAGGCAGGTCCTTATCAAACCACCACTACCTAAGAATTTCTCCTGTACTCACGACACTAATCAACCCAGCCCCTCCCACTCTATATTTGTCCAATCTCTTTTAAAGCCACCCAAGGTCCTAGCCTCTATCACGGTACTCGGAAAATTGTTCCACGCATCTACAACTCTGTTCGAAAACCAGTACTTGCCTATGTCCTTTCTAAATCTAAATTTATCCAATTTAAATCCGTTATTTCTGGTTCTTACTTGGTTCGATATCCTCAGTATTTTATTAATATCTCCTTTGTTTATGCCCATCATCCACTTGTACACCTCGATGATATCTCCCCTCATTCTACGTCTCTCCAGAGAGTGGAGATTCAATGCTCTAAGTCTATCTTCATACGGGAGATTTCTTATACTGTAAATCATTTTAGTCATTCTTCTTTGTATGTTCTCCAATGAATCTATATCCATCCTGTAGTAAGGAGACCAAAACGAGCTGCATAATCCAAATGAGGTCTCACTAGTGATGTATAGAGCTGTAAAATAATTTTTTGGACTTCTGTTGCTTATACCTTTGAAATAAATCCTAGTAATCTGTTAGCCTTATTGCGCACATTAGGCACTGTTGTCTTGGCTTTAGATTTCTGTTACCATGACTCCCAAGTCTTTTTCACATTCTGTATGATCAAGCTCAACTTCACCTAGTTTATAAATTCGAGGGATATTTTCATTACCAAGACAAGCCCCTTTTACACTGTCCACATTGAACTTCATCTGCCACTTTTCAGACCAAGACATTAATTTATCCAAATCCTCCTGGAGTTCATTGGTATCCTCCTCAGAATGAATTATACGGCCTATTTTTGTATCATCAGCAAATTTACTCATGTCACTTGCAATTCCTTCATCAAGGTCATTTATGTAAATTATGAACAACAATGGGCCCAAAACTGATCCTTGTGGAACGCCACTGGTGACAAATCCCCATTCAGATTTGACCTTATTAATGGAAACTCTCTGCTTTCTATTGGTAAGCCATGCCTCTATCCATGCTAGAACTTTACCTCCTATACCATGAGCTGCCACCTTTCTTAAGAGTCTCTTATGAGGTACTCTATCGAAGGCCTTACTGAAATCCAAGTAAACTATATCATATTCTTTATCACTGTCTACTGCCTCAAATGTTTTATTGAAAAACGTCAGTAAATTTGTCAGGCAGGAACGCCCTCTCGTAAACCCATGCTGAGATTCATTAATCAAATTATGTTCTTCAAGGTGACTTCTGATAATATCAGCTATAATTGATTCTAATAATTTGCCTACTATAGACGTGAGGCTTATTGGACGGTAATTTGATGGACTGGACTTATCCCTGATTTGAATATAGGAACTACATTAGCTATCTTCCACATCTCTGGCACAACACCAGTTAGGATGGACGTATTAAACACATTCGTTAATGGCTGACTAAGTTCCATCTTGCATTCTTTAAGTACCCTGGAAAACAACTCGTCGGGTCCTGGGGACTTATTTTGCTTCAGTTTATCTATCTGTTTGATAACCATATCCCTCGTGACAGTAATATTAGTTAATTTGAATTCTTCAGGAACTGAATAATTGTTAATTTCTAGAATCTCATTTACGTCTTCTTGTGTAAAGACTGACAAAAAATAGTCATTAAATAGAGAACACATTTCCAGTTCGTTATCCGTCAGCTGTCCATTCCCAATTTTCAGAGGTCTGGAAAAATAAACACATAAGCAGTATAATGTGATCCTTTATTGACAACGTTTCGCCCACGCAGTAACTTTATCGAAGTCACAGACAGATCTACCTGGAAAATGAGCAACATGGAGATATATATAGGGTACAGTCAGGTGGAGAATGCTGGGTCAGGTGGGAGAAAGCTGCATGTGAGTCTTAAAGTAGTGTGATAGTTTGGGGAAAAAATAGTGTGACTTAAAAAGGGCCTGCAGTGTACCATTCTTGAGTTCTAGGTGGGATAGCGTTGAAGAAGTTTCTTGGCAATAGGTTCAGCTATGTTGTAGAAGCCGTTGTTCTGGTTGAAGTTGTTGGATATACAGATGAGTGATGATTCTAGGATTCTTCGGATTGCGTGTTGTCTTCTCTGGCGATGAGTCTTGCGTTTCTGTAGTTGATTAAATGGTTGTGTAATTTCGGTGTTGAACACAGGCATTTCTTGAGTCTCAGATCTGCCTGCGTACTGGTGTTCTGAAATGCGTGTTTGTAGGTCTCTGGATGTTTCGCCAACGTATAATTTGCAGCCGGCCTTTCGGGTTGTGTATACCCCCGCCGTGGATTGAAGCTTTGTAATGGCTGCAGCAAATTATACGTTGGCGAAACATCCAGAGACCTACAAAACGCATTTCAGAACACCAGTACGGAGCCCGATCTGACGACTCAAGAAATGCCTGTGTTCAACCGAAATTTACACAACCATTTAATCAACTACAGAAACGCAAGACTCATCGCCAGAAGACAACACGCAATACCGAAGAATCCTGGAATCATCACTCATCTGATATCCAACAACCAACCAGAACAACGGCTTCTACAACATGGCTAACCTATTGCCAAGAAACTTCAACGCTATCCCACCTAGAACTCAGAATGGTACACTGCAGGTCCTTTAAGTCACACTATGTTTTCAACTATCACACTACTTTAAGACTCACGCAGCTTTTTCCACCCCTTTTCCCCCCGACTGTCCCTATATATTCTCCATGTTGTTTTTTCCCGGAGATCTGTCTGGCTCGATAAAACCCCCTGCGTGGGGAAAAGGCTAAAGGATCCCATTATAAGAACATAAGAACATAAGAAAGGAGGAACACTGCAGCAGGCCTGTTGGCCGTTCCTGCTTATGTGTTTATTTTTCCATTGTGTCGGTATTTTTTTACCATTTATTTCCTTCAGAGTCCTACCTTTTCCCTCACCTTCGTCCTGTACACTTGAAAGAACCCTTTTGGATTAGTCTTTGATTCATTAGCAACCTTAATCTCATAGTCACGTTTAGCCTTTCTAATCCCCTTTTTTACTTCTCTTTTCAACGGAACATATTGGTCAATGGGTTAACATCTCCTCTTTTGATGCGCCTAAAAATTTCCCCTCTTTTCTCCCCTAATAGATGTTTAGCCTCCTGTTAATCCATTTAGGATCGTTATTATTTGACCTAAATTCTCTCTGGAATAAACATACTCTGTGCACGTTGTACATTATTAAGAAAAAATCATAAACGCAGATCCCATCGTAATCGTTAGCTAGATTACCCCAGTCGAGATGAACAGGTGTTCCCTAAGTCCAATATAATCGGCAGAACGAAAATCAGGAACTTTTACCGTATTATCCCTATTATCGTACTCCCATGTAATATTAAAGGTAATGGATTTGTGATCACTAGCTCCAAGCTCTTCAGTGATCTCCAGATTATTTACAAAGAGTTTCTTTATTTGACAAGACTAGGTCGAGCAAATTATTACCTCTGGTAGGCTCCGTCACACACTGCTTCAGAAAACAGTCCTGAACTACTTCCATAAAGTCCCTGGACTCCAGATTACCAGTCAAAGAAGTCCAGTCAATATGACTAAAGTTAAAATCCCCTACTATCACTACGTTATTGTGCCTAGAAGCCCTAACAATTTCGTCCCAAGAAGTCTCCTCTAAATATCCCAGAATTAGGTATTTTAGTGGGCCTGAAGAAGATAAATTATGTAGTATCACAGTCACTAGCGAAATGGTTATCAAACAGATAGACCGTTTGAAGCAAAATAAATCGCCAGGCCCTGATGAGCTTTTTCAAGGGTTCTTAAGGAATGCAAAATGGAACTCTGTGAACCCTTAACTAACATTTTAACCTATCTCTTCAAACAGGTGTAGTGTCTGATACGTGGAAGATGGCTAATGTAATTCCTATTTTAAAGCAGGGGACAAGTCGTTACCATCAAATTACCGCCCAATAAGTCTAACTTCAATTGTAGGCAAATTATTAGAGTCGATTATAGCTGATAACATAAGAAGCCATCTCGATAGGCATAATTTGATTAATGATACTCAACATGGATTCATTGGGGCCGTTCCTGCCTAACTAATTTATTAACTTTTTTCAGTAAGGCTTTTGAGGCAGTTGATCATGATAAAGAATTCGATATTGTTTATTTAGTTTTAGTAAGGCTTTTTGATAGAGTACCACATCAGAGACTGTTAAAAAGTGGCTGCTCATGGCATTGGAGGAAAAGTGTTGTCATGGATCGAGTCATGGCTCACCAATAAAAAGCAGAGGGTGTGCATTAATGGGGTTAAATCTGAGTGGGGATCTGTAACAAGTGGCGTTCCACAGGGATCGGTTTTGGGCCCGTTGTTGTTTATAATATATATAAATGACCTTGACGAGGGAATTACTAGTGATATGAGCAAATTCTGATGACACGAGAATAGGTAGGATAATCGATTCGGCGAGATGTCCGAGACTTCAGGAGGATTTAGACACATAAGAACATAAGAACATAAGAAGGAGGAACACTGCAGCAGGCCTGTTGGCCTATACTAGGCAGGTCCTTCACAATCCGTCCCACTAACAGAATATTTGCTCAACAATTTTCAATGCTGCCCAAGAAATAAGCTTTGACAATTCTACACTCATGTGCGAGTCCCACTCAAATCCAACCCTCTCCTCATGAATTTATCCCCCTAAATTTGAAACTCCCAGGTCCTGGGTTTAATAAACCCCACTAGGCAGACTGTTCCCCATCAACTACCCCATTTCCAAACCAATACTTTCCTATATCCTTTCCCAAATCTAAACTTATCTAACTTGAATCCATTATTGCGGGTTCTCTTTGGAGAGATATCCTAAGACCTTATTTATATCCCCTTTTTAATACCCATTTTCCACTTGTATACCTCGATCATGTCTCCCCTCATTCTCGTCTTACAAGTGAATGTAATTTGGGTCTTCAATCTTTCTTCTAAGGAAGATTTCTAATGCTATGTATTAATTTAGTCATTCTACCTGAATGTTTTCTAACGAATTTATTCCATTCTGTAATATGGAGACCAGAACTGAGCTGCGTAATCTAGGTGAGGCCTTACTAATGATGTATAAAGCTGTAATATAACCTCTGGACTTCTGTTGTTTAACACTTCTTGATATAAATCCCAGTAATCTATTTGCCTTATTACGTACGCTTAGGCATTGCTGTCTTGGTTTAAGGTTGCTGCTTACCATCACCCCCAAGTCCTTCTCGCAATCTGTATGGCTAAGTTCAACGTTATTTAACTTATAAGTGCTTGGGTTATGGACACTCCCGAGCTTCAGAACCTTGCATTTATCTACATTGAACTGCATCTGCCACTTTTCTGACCACGAATTAAGTTTGTCTAAATCTTCCTGAAGTTCTATGACATCTATGTTTGAATCAATTATCCTACCTATCTTCGTGTCGTCGGCGAATTTGCCCATATCACTAGTAATTCCCTCATCAAGGTCATTGATATATATTATAAATAACAATGGGCCTAGACTGATCCCTGTGGAACACCACTTGTTACAAGTCCCCATTCAGATTTAACCCCATTTATGCACACTCTCTGCTTCCTATTGGTGAGCCATGACTCGATCCATGACAGCACTTTTCCCCCAATGCCATGAGCTGCCACTTTCTTTAACAGTCTCTAGTGCGGTACTCTATCAAAAGCCTTACTAAAGTCTAAATAAACAATATCGAATTCTTTATCGTGATCAACAGCCTCAAAAGCTTTACTGAAGAAGGTTAATAAATTAGATAGGCAGGAACGGCCCTTCGTGAATCCATGCTGAGAATCATTAATCAAATTATGGTTATCTAGATGGCTTCTAATAATATAAGAACATAAGAACATAAGAATGGAGGAACACTGCAGAAGGCCTACTGGCCCATACAAGGCAGGTCCTTATCAAAACCACCACTACCTAAAAATTTATTCCCGTACTCACGACACAAATCAAACCCAGCCCCTCCCACTCATATATTTGTCCAATCTCTTTTTAAAGCCACCCAAGGTCCTAGCCTCTATCACAGTACTCGGAAGATTGTTCCACGCATCCACAACTCTGTTCGAAAACCAGTACTTGCCTATGTCCTTTCTAAATCTAAATTTATCCAATTTAAATCCGTTATTTCTCGTTCTTACTTGGTTCGATATCCTCAGTATTTTATTAATATCTCCTTTGTTTATGCCCATCATCCACTTGTACACCTCGATGATATCTCCCCTCATTCTACGTCTCTCCAGAGAGTGGAGATTCAACGCTCTAAGTCTATCTTCATACGGGAGATTTCTTATACTGTAAATCATTTTAGTCATTCTTCTTTGTATGTTCTCCAATGAATCTATATCCATCCTGTAGTAAGGAGACCAAAACTGAGCTGCATAATCCAAATGAGGTCTCACTAGTGATGTATAGAGCTGTAAAATAACTTTTGGACTTCTGTTGCTTATACTTCTTGAAATAAATCCTAGTAATCTGTTAGCCTTATTGCGCACACTTAGGCACTGTTGTCTTGGCTTTAGATTTCTGCTTACCATGACTCCCAAGTCTTTTTCACATTCTGTATGATCCAAGCTCAACTTCACCTAGTTTATAAATTCGAGGGATATTTTCATTACCAACGACAAGCACCTTACACTTGTCCACATTGAACTTCATCTGCCACTTTTCAGACCAAGACATTAATTTATCCAAATCCTCCTGGAGTTCACTGTTATCCTCCTCAGAATGAATTATACGGCCTATTTTGTATCATCAGCAAATTTACTCATGTCACTTGCAATTCCTTCATCAAGGTCATTAATGTAAATTATGAACAACAATGGGCCCAAAACTGATCCTTGTGGAACGCCACTAGTGACAAATCCCCATTCAGATTTGACCCCATTAATAGAAACTCTCTGCTTTCTATTGGTAAGCCATGCCTCTATCCATGCTAGAACTTTACCTCCTATACCATGAGCTGCCACCTTTCTTAAGAGTCTCTTGTGAGGTACTCTATCGAAGGCCTTACTGAAATCCAAGTAAACTATATCATATTCTTTATCACTGTCTACTGCCTCAAATGTTTTATTGAAAAACGTCAGTAAATTTGTCAGGCAGGAACGACCTCTCGTAAACCCATGCTGAGATTCATTAATCAAATTATGTTCTTCAAGGTGACTTCTGATAATATCAGCTATAATTGATTCTAATAATTTGCCTACTATAGACGTGAGGCTTATTTGACTCTAGTAATTGACTATAATTGACTCTAGTAATTTGCCTACAATTGAGGTCAGGCTTATTGGGCGGTAATTTGACGGTAGTGACTTGTCCCCTGCTTTAAAAATAGGAATTACATTAGCCATCTTCCACATATCAGACACTACACCTGTTTGAAGAGATAAATTAAAATGTTAGATATTGGTTCACAGAGTTCCATTTGCATTCCTTAAGAACCCTTGCAAAAAGCTCATCAGGACCCGGCGATTTATTTTGTTTCAGTCGGTCCAGCTGTTTCATAATCATTTCGCTAGTGACTGTGATATTACATAATTTATCTTCTTCTGGGCCTCTGTAAAAATTAATTACTGGGATATTATTAATGTCTTCCTGTGTGAAAACCGAGAGAAAATAATTATTAAAAATAGAGCACATATCATTCTCCTTGTCAGTAAGATGCCCAAAGTTATTTTTAAGGGATCTATCTTATCTCTAACTTTTGT
>WNWK01010622.1:0-69240 GCA_009830355.1 Cherax destructor | reverse complement strand
TGACAAAGTTTTCAATCTTTGAAGGAAGAAAGGGATATGGGGGGGGGATCGGGCACTGGAGTTGTGGTTTTAGTGCCTGGGGAAATTTTGGGGGAAACGTTTGGGGGATTACAGAGCTTTTCACTTTATGTCAGATTACAAAATTTTTGAGATTTTGGGTAATGGGGTTTAAAAAAGGTTTTGTTTCTATCATAAAACGTTATATGGGATACCGGGGGTGTAGGGGAATGGCATGGGGGATTAGGTATTCTTTGAGGGTCGAGGGGGGGGGGGGTTTTTTTTGGGAAAGGCTTATGACATGGGATGGGAATATGTTATTTGACATTCTTCGTAAGGGGGTTTTGGGAATGAAGAGGGGTTGGGTTCAAACTTGTATTTTTGGGGAAGGGGGGGTTTGAAAAAGGGGGTTCACCCCCCAAATTCTGTTTGAGTTTACAGGCCCCTTTTTTATAGGTTAGTTCGGGGGTAGGGAGGAGGCCCCGGGGGCATCGGAATAGGGGGTTGTTGATACAAACAATTTTAGGGGGGTGGGGGGGTTAAATTTATGGGGAGGATTAAAATGTTTTGGGGCAGCACGGGATGGGAAACGGGGAAAATTAAATTTTTGATGGGGACGGGGTTGGCATGTTGTTGAGTGCTTGAAAATTTGTGGGATAATTTTTGTAATGATGCAGAGGGGGGTGAAAATTTTTCAAGGGTGGTAACGGCGACAATAGCGCGAATGAGTGGATGGAGCCCGGGAGATGTGACGTTAATGCAGAGGGTTATGGTAGTGAATGTTTTACTGTATAGTAAAATTGGGGCATGTGGAAATCCCCACGTAGAGATGTTGAATTAAAGCGGAGAGTGTTGGGTATATATGGGGTTTTGGTAGAATTGGTTAAAAGAGGTTGTCATGAGCCGGTTAGTAAGGGGGGTTTGGGGGTTGATCCCTTTACATAGGGGGTTATAGGGATATATAAAGAGATATGTGGGGAGGGGGGGGTGGGGTGCGGGGGGAGGGTCATGCTGGGGAAAAGGAGGTGGTGGAGTGGACGTGACCTGAGTTTAGGAAGTTGGGGGTTTTAAAAATGTCGGGGGCCCAAAAGGGGTTTTGGGGTGGGGGTTTTGGGGGGGGGGGGGAAAAGGGGGTAGAGAGTACCCCAAAAATAATTGGCGGGCGACTTGGGTATTTTTTAAAGGGGGGCTGAGGGCGAGGTTGGGGGGAGGTTTTTTTGATTCCTACATGGAATCTTGGCTTCAAAACGCAATTTTTTTAAGGGTTTAGGAAAAAGGGTTTGGATGGGGTTTTTTGGGGAAACCAACCATGGGGGTTTTTTGTGAAGATTTAGGGGGGAAAAGGTTTGGACGAGTTGGGGGGGGGGGGTTTCATTTGGGGGGCCGGATTTTGGTTTTGGGGGAAAAAGTCGGGGGGTTAATGTACCTGGTGGTTGATTTATATGTGTCGGGGGGATGGGGGAGGTAGGGGGTGGAGGGGGGTTTTTGCCTTGGCGGCAAATTTTACAGGACGAAATGGGGAATCAGGGTTTGGGGAGAACTTGGGTTGAGGCTTTCTCTGAGGGTTTTAGAACGATGAGGTGGTGTCCCTTTAGGGGTTTTTTGGGGATGAAGTAGGGAGCCAATCGAGGGGACTGGTCGAGGGGGGGAGGTTGGGATGGGGGGAAGGGGTTGACTAGGTTATAGTTTGTTGATTGAGTGGGTTGGTTAGGCGTGGGTATACAGGGTTGAAGCTGGATGGGTTGGGTCGGGGTGGTATCGTGGTGTCCGGTTTTGGACGTTTCGGGGGTTTTATGGGGTTGTAGGAATTTTTCAGGTGTGTGTTGATTCGGGATTGGAGTGATGTTGGTTTGGGGGTCATAGGGCTGGGACGCATGGGGTTTTCTCTAGGATGAGTAGTGTAATATTCTAAAGACAAGTAGTAGGGTTTGTCGGTGGTGATGTGCTGGCAGCTTGCATTTATGTGGCAGGTTTGAGGTTAGGAGGTATTAGGTGTTGACAACTGACAGTGTGCAGGTGTGCTTGGCAGTTGGCCCAGGTATCTGTGGCAATTCATGTAGGATTGTTGATGTTTTGCTATGTATTTCTTAGGTTTAACGTTTTAGTACTGTATTCTGTATGTGTTTACATCTTTTTGTTTGAATTTACATCTGGCAGCTTCTGCATATTTAGGGTTTTTTTTTTCTAGAGTGTTTGTATATGTATGCAACACAAATGTGTTTGTGGACTTATTCTCCGGGTGTGGGAGGTGAGTTGTGTTGTAGACAGTGTTGTCTACGGTAGTGATGGCTTGATGTTAATGTATTTTTATTTAAGATGACGTTGTGGTGTGACCCTTGTTACGGGGGTCAGTTGTTTTATGTGTTATTGTAAACAACTGTTTTATAGGCAGAAAGTTTAAGGTTTTATGTTATTTCATGCCTTTGTACTGCGTTTGCGGTAGGGAAGATAGGATATGTAACAAAAGGTTTAATTTTACGGTGTTTTTGAGACAATGTATGTACAGTTTCATTGACAGTGTGTTATGTTCTTGCATAGAAAATTTAGCTAGGATAGGTAGTAGGATGGACATTTTTTTGTTTTTTATGTGTTTTGGCACGGGTTCTTATTATAGGATATATTGACAGATGTGTTTATTTCTGTTCTGTTTGCTTGTTTTTGTTTATATGAGCCTGATTTATTTTGGGCATTTATTGGATTGTTATGTATTTATGTGTTTTTAAATAAAATATAAAAAAAATCATAACATTCACAATAAACTTTTCATCTTTTGTATTATATCCAAACTCATTTAAACATCACAACCTTAAAAGGTTTTTATTTTTTAAATTTAGGAAGTAAATGTCTCGGATATATTGAAGTGGACATGTTCGGTGGATGGGTCTATGAAAGATGTAATGAACCACAGAAGTGACCAGTAGAAAAAAAGACGCGAGGTGTATTAAGACATCTCGGGAGAAAAGAACATTTATCCATGGAAACAAAAAGAAAAACTGACCATAGTTGTGGTACCAAGACTGTTATTTAGGCTAGAATCACTGGTTTTAAATGTTGCAGAGAGGAGAAGGCTAGTGGCATTGTGCTTGTGATCAATGTTTGGTATGAACATTATGCAGAGACAACAGTGGAGTGGAGACGAGTAGCTTTTATTACTACTTGGTGTTTGAATGAGAGCAGGGTATATTTATTAAGAGATTCAGGGAAACTGGTTATACAGCCTTAAGTCCTGAGGTGGTAGTGCAGCTCCTGCACCTCCAGGTAGGTAGGTATGTTGCACTTGGAACGGACATATGAACTGTGTTGTCAACACTTCTGACAAGAAAGTGATTGAATCAGTGATGGTGAATGTGTTTCCTTGTTTATGGATCACCCTACCTCAGTGAGAGAAGGCCAATGTTTAAAGAAAATAATAATATTAAAAATAATCATAATCATAGTAAATATAATAAAAGAATAATAATAATAAAAATAATAATAAAATATAATAATAATAATAACAAAATAATTATTATTATTATTGTAATTTTTTGTTAAAAACAGAAATGCCAAAACAAAATCCATAGGCACTTTACTTACCCTTGAAGAAACTTATCACGGTTTTCTGGTTTACAAAGGCCAGGTAACCACCCATGGATGAACAATTTGCTCTGGCTCCCTCCCATGTCTCAGTGTCGGCAAACAACTGTCAGAGAGAATTTTGTGAATTAGTGTTGATACATCAGATATTATAATGTTCTCCCCGAAGTAACAGACAATGTTCCTTCATGTTAATAACACTATGTTCATTATTGTTACTATGATACACGTCTGTATCATAGTAACAGGCCATGTTCTTTCACTGTAATAGTCCATTGTTCTATCAATCCAACAGTTAATGTTCCAGTCACTGTTATAGACAACGTTCCTCTGTAAAAGCCAAAGTTCCAACCACTAAAATAGGCAAAAATCCACTATATCATTGTAATTGGCATAGATCTTTTCACAGTAAGAGTCACTGCTCTTGTAATACCGGGGGAGTCACTGTCTTGTAATACCGTGTGGAGTCACTGCTCTTGTAATACCGTGGAGTCACTGCTCTTGTAATACCGTGTGGAGTCACTGCTCTTGTAATACCGTGTGAGTCACTGCTCTTAAAATACTGTGTGATTTTTAATCACAGGGTTTGCAAAGAGAAGTTTCCAGAGTCAATAAAGAAATCATATTCATCATAACTAATTCAATAGCTATCTTGTCAGAAGCATTTCCAATAATGGAGAGATAGCAAAAGAATGGAACAATTTCCCATCTCCAAACCTATAATTAATTTGTCAGAACAGAATTGTTTGCCAGTAGGATATGGCGAGTCAAGGAACGATACACATTCAGTAGATGCCTTTACACAGTAGTTTGCCAGTAGGATCTACGATGATGAAAATAGTAGCCATTCTCTACACCGTCTTCGAGATCTTGCACACTCACCTTAGACAGTATTTAAGACTCCAGTCTCTTGCTTCAACTTCATTTCGTTCCAGACTGAGGGACTGATCACCCAAAAGTATTTCTCCAAGGTTGACGGACTGATTACATCATCTTTACCTCGGCACTACTGCTGCTTACAATACATTCTCTTCTTTATTTGACTGAGGAAACCTACCGTAGGCCCTAACGTTTCAACAATAATAATACCCAACTGTTGTACATGTCTTACTCATGATAATACCGAGTCAAAGAACGATTCACATTCACCAACTCCTTCCATTGGAGCTTCCCACCAAGGATGGATGAGCTAAGTAAAGAAAACAAACATTCATCATTGCTTTATCAGTGGCTGTTTTGCTGACAGTATTTAATCTAAAAGTAAAGGTAAAGTAATTTAAAAGTAAACAGCTTCAGTATCATATATTCAACAGCTGTCAGGCGAGTAAGGTTCTCCACTAAAGTAAATAAGTCAAAGATGGAAAAACATTCACTTTCACTCATTCTAAACCAGTCTTAATAAAACTGAAATATTTCTCACCAAAGGTCGAGCGACTAAAGGACAAAAATATCTATCAGTTATCCCATAGCAATGTTAATATAAGTTTTCCACTACGGTAGAGACATGCAAAGATGAATCAAGTACACTGTTACTCAATCATCAGTGACCTTGACACAAGTGTTTCACGCTAAACTAAGCTGACCTTAACAAGTGTTTCACACTAAGCTAAGCTGACCTTGACACAAGTGTTTCACGTTAAACTAAGCTGACCTGACAAGTATTTCACGCTAAGCTGACCTTGACACAAGTGTTTCACGCTAAACTGTTGACCTTGACACAAGTGTTTCACGCTAAACTGCTGACCTTGACACAAGTGTTTCACACTAAGCTAAGCTGACCTTGACACAAGTGTTTCCAGCTAAGCTGACCTTGACACAAGGGTTCACGCTAAGTAAGCTGACCTTGACACAAGTGTTTCACGCTATGCTAAGCTGACCTGACAAAGTGTTTCAAGCTAAGCTGCTTGACCTTGACACACGTGTTTCAACTGCTTAAGCTGACCTTGACACAAGTGTTTCCAGCTAAGCTAAGCTTGACCTTAACACAAGTGTTTCACGCTAAGCTAAGCTGACCTTGACACAAGTGTTTCACGCTATGCTAAACTGACTTTGACACAAGTGTTTCAAGCTGCTTGCCGACCTTGACACAAGTGTTCAAGCTGCTTAAGCTGACCTTGACACAAGTGTTTGCCAAGCTAAGTTGTCCCGACACAAGTGTTTCACGTGTTGCTTGACCTTGACACAAGTGTTTCGCTGCCAAGATGACCTGACACAAGTGTTTCACGCTAAGCTAGCTGACCTTGACACAAGTGTTTCACGCTAAGCTGTGACCTTGACACAAGTGTTTCAAGCTAAGCTAAGCTCACCTTGACACAAGTGTTCAAGCAAAGCTAAGCTCACCTTGACACAAGTGTTTCAAGCTAAGCTAAGCTCACCTTGACACAAGCTTTCAGCTGCTTAAGCTCACCTTGACACAAGTGTTTCAGGCTAAGCTAGTGACCTTGACACAAGTGTTCAAGCAAAGTGCTTAAGCTGACCTTGACACAAGTGTTTCAAGCAAAGCTGCTGACCTTGACACAAGTGTTTCAAGCTAAGCTGCTGACCTTGACACAAATGTTTCAAGCTGGGCTAGGCTGACCTTGACACAAGTGTTTCAAGCTGCTTGCCGTCTTTGACACAAGTGTTTCAAACAAAGCTAAGCTGACCTTGACACAAGTGTTTCCACGCTAAGCTAAGCTGAGCTAAGGATCAAAACAGGTTCACCATTATCACTGGACATCTATTATGTAAGACTAGAAATATTTCCCACTAAGTGAGAGCCAAAGGATTATAAATACTTATTTAAATTTTGTCTTGTTAGAAGTTTTTCCTATAATGGAAGAAAAGAGTTAAAAGAAAAGAACACATTAACAATATTCCCATCAGTAGCTGACTTTCGAGAAGTGCAACCCACCAGGACAGGGCGAGGCAAACATGGATACACTCACCATTACTCCTTCATCAGCAGTATTGCCAGGATTGTGTCCACCAGATCAGTGTGAGCCATACAAGGAAACTCTAACAAAAACAGTAGTATCAGACAAGTTTAACAACACGTTATGAAGACTTAAAACCTCCATTACCATCACTCATTAATTAGGTGTTTTGCCAAAATTAATTCCAAGGAAGAAAGAGCTAAAGAAGAAAGCATAATAATCATCATTTCTTCAATAGCTGTCTAGGCCAGAAGTGTCTTTTACCCAAAAAAAAACAGCGGTTTTTCCAGAAAGATTTCACAAGTTGGTAGAGTAAGCTAAACGGAAACACATTCTCCATCATTCATGCAATAGCTGTTTTAACAAAATTGTTTCTCCTCGTAGGTAGGTTGTGCAAAGTAAACACATTCACCATCACTCATTCAGTAACTCTGATGGCAGAAATATTTCCACTCAAGGCAAAACGAAATTAACAATGAAACTCATTCACCATCACATCATCAGTAGTTTTCGTCACAGAAGTAATTCTCTCCAAATTTGGGTGGTGAAAATGGTTATAATTGACCATAATGTTTAAAGGGGTGGACCAGTAAGCCAGCGGTAGGCCTCGGTCAGATGACCAAAAGCTCCAACGGCGGGTCATCTGACTAGACCCGTCAGGAAACACTTGTCCTGTTTCCCTAACGAACCTTACCTAATTGGGTGAGACAACGATGGAAGAACATTTAGTAGGTGTCTTGCCAGGAGTGTTTGTCACCATGGTACAGCAAGGCGAAGGACAACCCACATTCACTCTTGCAAAAATGGAGTGGTGTCTCTAAGTCAAGGTTAGTCAAGTCAAGATTAGCCAAGTCAAGTTTAGCCAAGTCAAAGTTAGCCAAGTCAAGGTTAGTCAAGTCAAGATTAGCCAAGTCAAGTTTAGTTAAGTTTAGCCAAGTCAAGGTTACCAAAATCAATGTTACCCCAAAAAAATACATATTCCACATTACTCATTCGTATGATATCTTGTCAGAAATATTTTCCAATACGGAAGGTTGAACCATAGATAGAAACACATTTTACCATCATTCATTCAATAATTGTCTTGTCACTTACGAGGAACTAAAATACTTTCACCATCGCTCATCCAACAGATGTCTGACTGGAAGAGATTCCATCAATTTATGTTGTCATAATGGAAGAATCATCTAACATCACCTTCATAACTACAGTTATTTGACAGGGGAAAATGTTCCCATCAAGAAGATAAAAACCAGCAAAGGAAACACATTATAAATCACATCCAGTAGCATTGTTGCTACTGGATGAAAGATTTAAAAAAAAAAATCCCACCAAGGAAGTGTGAGCCTCAGAAGGAAGCACAATCTACATCACTCAATAAAATGGGTGTTTAATTAAAGATATTCCATTTAGGTATTGACAGTTAAACATGGAAATATATTCACAACACATACGTATCATCAATAATTGTCTTCCCAAAAGTGATTCCAGACAGTTGGGGAGAATAAATAAATCATAGCAAGATATATCACCAAGGTAAGGGAAAAAAAAAACTTGTTCACCATCACTATGTAGCTCTTCAGAATTTTTTCCCCCACAGAACGAATTACATTCACCATCACTTATTTAAAAGTTTTTTTGAAGGTTCACCACGGTAGTGTCTCACCACGGTAGTGTCTCACCACGGTAGTGTCTCACACGGTAGTGTCTCACCACGGTAGTGTCTCACCACGGTGTTTTTCACCACGGTAGTGTCAGCCAAGGAGAAAACCCCAGCATTCAATGTCTGTCTTTTTGGGAAGTATTTATCTCAGAGGGGGGAAACCCCAAAGAAGGAAACACAAACACTATTACTTATACAATATCTGTCTTGTCGATTTTTCCATCAAGTATTTTTAAGAAAGAAACAAATTCACTATCACTCAATCAACGGGGGTCTCACCAGAAATGCTTCCATACAAGGAGGTTTGAGCCCAAAGAAGGAAACGCATTCACCTTCACTAATCAGTATGTATTTAGCCAGTAAATGACAGGGGGAAAAAATTTTACACAAAATTAGAATTAAATTACCAATTTAGGGGGAACTGGGGAAATTATTAATATAGTTAAAAAATTTTGAACTTGATTTAATTGAAAATGTTTTTAAATAAAGATCCTCGGGATGCTGATTATGTGCCAAATTTCCCTCCTCTCTGAAATTTTGACAATATAATTTAAAGACTAATAAATTGATGTCAGCAAAAATTAGTGTCAGAAGCATTACTAAATTGAGGAGTCATTTCGGGAGATGTGAATGAAAATATCTTGTTTACACTTAATCTGCGAGTGAGAGGAATGGTTACTTATCTGTAGAATCACTGTTCCTTGTTGTAGGAGAAGGTCGAGTATGCTCATCTTCCCTTTCACCATAAGTAAATCCTCTACTGGGTTTGGTTTAAAGGTAACAGCTTGCACAATATTTTGTGCAAGTTTTTACTTGTCTTGATTTGTAGTACTTTTTTTTTATAGTAACTTTTACTAATGCACATTATCTCTCATTTCTTTAAAAGGTTTGCTGTCTATCGAGTGAGTATCCCACTTTCATAATGGTAACTAATACTGATTTCTTTCCCCAGCAAGAGTGTTTCAGGGGGACAGCTGAACCTAGGTGTATACCAGCTGAACCTAGGTGGACCAGCTGAACCTAGGTGTGGACCAGCTGAAAACCCGTGACAAGCTGAACCTAAGTGTGGACCAGCTGATCCTAGGTGTGGACCAGCTGAACTCAGGTGTGACCAGCTGGGGGCCCAGGTGGACCAGCTGAACCTAGGGGCACAAGAGACTGCCTGTGATCCCAAAATGAGGCCTGACAATTTTGTAATTTTTTTTTTTTCGGGATGACTGATGAGTATTTCTACAGCTATTAGTGACTGCATTCCCCGATCACTTCACAGACTTCAAAATAAATCTGATGAGTTCATCGTCTTATTAAGTGTTCACTCAGGTCTGAGTCAGTGCGTAGCCACTACAACTCTAGTGATGACATGCACCTATCGCTAAGGTTTACGCATATTCTTCCACGGGTTTAGCTCTCCGTCTGTGACTGGAGGAGATCGACGCTTTTGTTCTACCCTCACCTCTTTCAAGTGGCTGAACCACCTAAGTCACTCTTTGCCCATAGTGTTTATTTAGTGTTGTTTTTGTTATTCTTCTTCTTCTTCTTGTTCATTCGCGATTTCGGGCCCCGGGGCCCTTTTCCAAGTGGTGGCCTGGCCCGGTTCCTTCTCGGGAGTATCTCAGATTAACGTCGCCATGGGAGGAGGTACGTGGGACCTCTCATCTGTGGACCAACGGTCCCCCGGCCTAGCAACATTCACCGCCCCCAAGGGGCTCGTAGGGAGAAGTAGGGGCCCCTCATTGGCCTGCCACCTTTCCCCCCCCAGGGAGCTAAAGGGGAAAAGCAGTCTTGTGAGCCGCAGGTGAAAGCAAGCCAGGCTCAGGCACTACCCTGCCCTAGAAGGCTAGGCATGGTGTCGATCCTTAGTTATTCAGTTCATTCAGCCAGATTATCTTTAATGTTTTATTTTATAATTTAGGGGAAATGGTATTAAAATTTTGTCTATTTTTCTTCCAACATTGGATTATATTTCACAGAAATAATTTAGGTTTTTTGTTATTTTTATCCTAAAGTATAGTGAGTCCTGAATTGTTTTCTGAAGGTTCAGGGCTTCATTCTTTTTACATCCGGGAAGATTCCAACAGGTGATATAACCCTGGGAAAAACTGAGAATCATTTACAACCACCTGAGAGACAAATGGTGTATTTCTCATCTCAAGGTCCAGTGGAACTGATAATGGGCTCTCAGTAGGCAGGGTATTGAAGGAACGAAGTTTGAGAGGAGTTTCATCTGGAAGATATACGTACAGGTTCTCAAAGCCACGCTGAGGATCAACAGTGATCTCACATAGTAAGTCAAAGTTGTCATTCGTTATAATTTATCCACAGTTTCCTCAAATAATGCATTACCCATTACACAGACAAAAAGTTCTCTTGCAAGAACAGATACGTTTCCCAGAAAGGTAGAGTGAGTCAAAAGGCATCACGCTAGCCATCACCAGTTCAATAGCTGTCATTGCAAGGAGTGTTTAATAATTAATGAATAAATAGAGCCAAAGAAATAAAGGCTGTACATTTAATATCACTCATTCAATACTATAGTGTCAGATTTTGTCCTATCATTTTCCCAACTATTACTTTTTCAGTACAAGCCCTGCCAGTGTTTTCTTACAAGATTAACTAAAGATGGAAATGAGATTAATCATTAATGAAAAGCCATCATGTCAGAAGTGTTTCCTAGTAAAGTAATGAACCAAATAAGCAATCAAATTCTGCTGCACTTTTCAGTTGAAGGCCAAGACAGAAATTATTTTCACCAATGTTTGCAATGCAAAGAAAGACAAACATCTGTCATCACTCCATTATATTATGTGTCAGGTCAGAAATGTTTCCCAGCAATGATTCAACACTGTCATTCCATTGTTTCCTCAACAAAGATGTTTAAGACAAAATATAAAAACAGCTCATTCACTGTATCTTGTTCAATCATTATTTAGTCAGTTATGTTTACCACTACAGATGAATGATCCACAGGATGAATGATCAAAGGTGATGAATGATCCAAGGTGATGAATGATCCATGGAAGAAAATATTCAGAAACCACTTTTCAACACCTGTACAAGAAGAGAGACAAAGGAAGCATCTTCACCATCACACACAAGCAATCAGAATTCTTTTCAACTAAGAATGAGCAAACAGAAGAAGAAAACATTCACTCACTCATTCTTGATCTAGATTAATGAAAGAATGAAGGCATGCATCTACTGTCACTCGTTCAAAAGCAGTCTTGCCAGAAAAAATCCCACTAAGTTAGTGATGTTGGATTTGATGCAAAGGTAAACTGACTTTAGTTTCAGCGACGATACCAGGAATTTGTTCCAGTCAATTCACAGCTCGATTACCAAACTAATGCTTTCCTATATCCTTATTAATATAAATTTCTCCATCTTGATGTCATTGTTGTGAGTCATGTCTTGGTTAGCTAATTTCAGCACATTATTTACATCCCATTTATTTATTCCTACTTTCCATTTATGTTCACTAATTTTACACCTTCCTAGAGAGTGCAGACTAGGCTCCCCAGGTTATCCTCGTAGGATACATTATTGAGTTTATAAGGCGTTATTATTTATTTCCAAGGCTTAGAACTTTGTATTTGTGTTTATTAACTTGCGTCTACTTCAGTAGCTATTGTTATAATAAGATCAGGTAAGTTTTATAAGATTCTTTTGGTACAAAATTATTAATTTTACATTAACACAAAATGAAAAAAATATCTTTAAATGTATAAAAGAATATTTTAGAAATGACTTAATTTTAAAATGAGTTCTTACAACTTAAGTTTTACCTATACGGGTATGACGTGTATATATATATATATATATATATATATATATATATATATATATATATATATATATATATATATATATATATATATATATATATATATATATATATATATATATGTCGTGTCAGATTAGGTAAAACTTGCGATTTTGGCTTAAATAGCAACGCTCTTCTTGCCATATAAGACAAAGCGAAATTTTGTGTATGCAATAATTTTTGCCAAAATCATTCTGAACATAACGAAAAAAATATATTTCATTGTGTTTGTTTATTATTAAATTAATGTTAACGTATCTAAACTATATTTAGTTGGGTTAGACTAAATTAAATTGCGCTTGTTGTAATAAGGTTAGTATTAAAGTTTTCTTCTTGGTACAAAATTATGAATTCTTACATTAACATAAATGAAAAAATATATCTTGGGTATAAGATAAAATTTTAGAGAGGACTTAATTTTAGATGATTTCTTAATTGACCTCGTCTTTTACCTAATCGGCACGACATATATATATATATATATATATATATATATATATATATATATATATATATATATATATATATATATATATATATATATATATATATATATATATATATATATATATATAGTGCATCTGTTCTCAAGAGTTGGCAAAGATCAACAGGGTGTGGCAGCAGTTTTCCTGCTCCAGCGACTATCGCTGCTGTTGGCATGCATGCTGTGGTTTGGGCACGTGCCTCAGCTCGGAAGAGCTGAGGCATTATAACAAACATGTAATATGTACTCAGACATGATTACCTCGGTGTGAGCTGACATATCTTTTATCAACAATGTATCTCTTAAATCTTTTGTACCATATTATGTAATAAAATATACCATTGCAAAGATAGGTGGTAGGAGAAGTGAAAGCTCAAATGGCATCAGGAAGAAATCCAGTCATTTTCCTGAGTCTTTTTATCCAGTTCTCCGAGGGTCCCACACCTGTTCGCGTGACAGGATAATGTCATACTGTGCAGTATAGGGCTAGCATATGAGCTGGCTAATATCTTAGGAAACATCACCTGGGCAGACTCACAGAAGTAGTACAGCACATGGGTATCAAGATTTGTTTGAGCCCCACTCACTCCAGCCTTCCTGAGAATTGTGTCAATGGCCTCGCTTCTCCCAGAGGTGCTAGCTGTGCCACCATTAGTGGGGCAATGACTGCCGCTCCCGGTAGTTTGGATAACACTGCACTCCAGCTCGCCTCTGCTGACACCGATACAGATTGATTCTGGATGGGATTCAGATTATCCATTTCTGCCCTCAGTTATCACACTGTGTAAGATCATCACAAGGGATTCTTGTACTCCAGCAGTGCAGTTATTTACCGGTTTTTGCTCGTGATTTCACTGCCATACAGAACTCTCTGCGATCACTCCTTCGATGATGTGATTTCATGCCGCCACGCCCAGCTGAAACAAAGGAAAGAGACCTGAAATTTTGTACAGCTGTGTTATCACTGGCGGTCTCGAAGATTAAATGCATTCTGAAATCTAATTTAAATCACTGCAGGTTGCTGATACATGCTTCCTGCTGCTGACCGCTGCCTGCATAGTTAAAGCTGGTTTGGTTGAGCATGATGGCGCCTGCGCGAATACACAGCAAAGAAACGAGGTAAGAATGTGCTGTCTCACTACGATTGCCTACTTCCATCCTTCTTAAGGGCACAGTGATGCTCCAAAAAGAAAGGCTGTGACTGTGCCAGTGACAGTGCTGACGAACTCCATCTCTGACAGCAGTCTCTACCCTCCCCGATAACTGGACACCATTTCCTTTGTCACAGGGCCTGGCTCCCTGCAGAGCTGACGGGAATGCACATTATTGCTTGTAAATGTCCGAGTTCTGCACAATCAGTGGTTCCACAGTGGGGACAGAGCAACTGACCTCCCTGGTTTCCCTGGCAGGCTTCCAGCGCTTCAGCAGCAGCTCGCATCCCCTGGGGCAACTGCACCACTGCATACCCTGATTGCTCCCACTGTGCTGCCCTCTCACTTTCTTTTGTCAGTGGGAGTGGGGTTCTGCTCCCATTTGTGCTGAGGAGGCCAACAGCCTCTAGAAAGGTTCCCAGCACGCACGATCATTGAGGTTGCCTCTTTTCCTTCTTTTCCTAATGTTAGACACAAAAGTAGCAGTTGTTACGCCTGATATTGGTGGAGATGACAGCGGCGGAACCACGCCTACTTCTATTGAAGAGGTCCGCAAGCTCTCCCAGCTGCGTGTGGACGGGCCGTCAAATGTGTGAGTGTCCTGATACCTATTGCTTTAATTGCTTTCAGGATATCTGATGAGATGAGATCTGTTAGAGTGGGTTCAGGTGCTCAGTGGCTCTGGGTCATCACTGTCCACAGGAGGACATCCCTGAACCCGGGCAGCTGCCATGTTTGCGGAGGAAACCATTAGAGTTGAGACAACGAAGCTAAACACGACCGACACTTGCCTCTCCTAGTATTGCCAGCTGCAGTTACTATTTCCCTGGCTGCTCGAAGCCTCCTGACTGGCATTCATCTGGCTAAGTAGACTGTAGTGGAGTACGACGCTGGGTGGGTAAGGCGTGGGCATTGAACTTGACCGTGGTGGCCTGGTAGGGCTTGGAGGGGTGTCGCTGGGATTTGGGGTGAGGAAGGCGCAGGTAGTTGGGGGAGGCGCTGGTTGTTGGGTGGGGGTCGACGATTAGGTAAAACTTGCGATTTTGGCTTAATTAGCAACGCCTCTTGCCATATAAGACAAGCGAAAATTTGTGTATGCAATACCTTCGCCATAATCATTCTGAACCTAACGAAAAATATATTTAATTGTGTTTGTTTATTATTAATTTTTGTAAATGTATCTAAAATATATTTAGTTGGGTTAGGCTAAATTAAATTGCATTGTTATAATAAGGTTAGGTAGGTTTTCTAAGTTTATTTTGGTACAAAATTAATTTTTTTTTACATTATCATAAATGGAAAAAATATATCTTTAAACGTATAAGAGAAAATTTTAGACTTAATTTTAAATGAGTTCTTGTTAATTGGCCAGTTATATATATATATATATATATATATATATATATATATATATATATATATATATATATATATATATATATATATATATATATATATATATATATATATATATATATATATATATATATATATATATATAACTGGCCAATTAACAAGAACTCATTTAAAATTAAGTCCTTTCTAAAATTTTCTCTTATACGTTTAAAGATATATTTTTTCCATTTATGATAATGTAAAAAATTAATTTTGTACCAAAAAAACTTAGAAAACCTACCTAACCTTATTATAACAAGCGCAATTTAATTTAGCCTAACCCAACTAAATATATTTTAGATACATTTACAAAAATTAATAATAAACAAACACAATTAAATATATTTTTCGTTAGGTTCAGAATGATTATGGCGAAATTATTGCATACACAAATTTTCGCTTGTCTTATATGGCAAGAAGAGCGTTGCTAATTAAGCCAAAATCGCAAGTTTTACCTAATCGTCGACCCCCACCCAACAACCAGCGCCTCCCCACCCAACTACCTGCGCCTTCCTCACCCAAATCCCAGCGACACCCCTCAAGCCCTACCAGGCCACCACGGTCAAGTTCAATGCCTTCCACGCACCTTACCCACCCAGCACGTCGTACTCCACTACAGTCTACTTAGCCAGATGAATGCCAGTCAGGAGGAAGCGAGCAGCCAGGGAAATGGCACGGCTGGCAATACTAGGAGAGGCAAGTGTCGGTCGTGTTTACAGCTTCGTTGTCTCAACTCTAATGGTTTCCTCCGCAAACATGGCAGCTGCCCGGGTTCAGGATGTCCTCCTGTGGACAGTGATGACCCAGAGCCACTTCAGGCACCTGAACCCACTCTAACAGATCTCATCTCATCAGATAATATCCTGAAAGCAATTAAAGCAACAGGTATCAGGACACTCACACATATTCCCAAAGCAGCCCGTCCACACGCAGCTGGGAAACTTACGGACCTCTTAATAAAAGTAAACGATGGTTCTGCTATCCTAAATGCTCCACCAACCATCAAGGCATGGCACAACTTGCTACTTTTTGGCAATGTCTGCTTAGCTGTGCCGGAAAGAAGGGAAAAGAGGCTAACCTCAATGATCATTAAATCCTTAAGAGACTTTCCTAGAGCTGATAACCTCATTCACCTTCCCCATCAACACAAAAATGGGAGAGGCAGAACCCCCACTCACTCCACTGACAGCGAAAAAATCAGAGTCCAAGTGAGCAAGAAAATTGAAGAGGGCAACACAGTGGGAGCAATCAGAATTATCACCAGTGAAGATACAGTTGCCCCCAGGGATGCTGACACTGCTGAAGCACTTAGAGGAAAGCACCCTGCCAGGAAAACCAGGGGTATCAACAGTTCCAACACCTCTGTCCCCACTGTGGAACCACTGATTGTGCAAGACTCGGACATTTACAAAGCAATAATGTCATTCCCGTCCGGCTCTGCTGGGGGTTACACTGGAATAAGGCCACAACATTTAAAGGAAATGGTTAATCCAGTTATCGGGGAGATTGCAGAGACACTGCTGTCAGAGATCACAAGGTTCGTCAACAATTCCTTGGCTGGTCTGATTCCTGACGAGATTAAACCATCTTTTTTTGAGCATCACTTTGTGCCCTTAAAAAGAAGGATGGAGGAATTAGGCCAATCGTAGTGGGCAACACATTTCGCCGCCTCGTTTCTAAAGCTGCTGTCAGAAGTATTCGCGCAGAGGCAGCCATCATGCTTCAACCAAACCAGCTTGGCTTTGGGGTCTCTCAAGGAAGTGAAGCAGCGGTTCATGCAACAAGGGCGTATATCGACAACCTGCCTGAGGACAATGCAGTGGTTAAATTAGATTTCAAGAATGCATTTAATCTCCTGAAAAGGGACGTAGTATTAGCAGCTGTACAAGAACATTTTCAAGGTCTCTTTCCTTTTGTTTCAGCTGGATATAGCAAGGAATCAATGCTCCTGTTTGGAGAGCATGAAATCACATCATCAGAGGGTGTCCAGCAAGGGGACCCTCTCGCACCATTTCTCTTCTGTATAGCAGTTAGGGAAATCACAGTAAGACTGACCAGTGAGCTAAACATCTGGTTCCTGGATGATGGCACACTAGCAGGTACAAAAGAGTCCCTTGTAGATGATCTTACACAGGTGATGGCACGGGGACAGGAAATGGGTCTCATCCTGAATCCATCCAAATGTGAAATCATATCAGTCAATCAACAAGTGATAGATGCAGTGTTATCAAAACTACCAGGAGCAACAGTCATTGCCCCTACTAATAGTGTCTTGCTTGGAGCACCTCTGGGAAGCGAGGCCATTGACACAATTCTCAGGAAGAAACTGGAAGAATTGAGGAGAATGGAACAACAAATAGGCAATCTTGACACCCATGATGCCTTGTACCTTCTCACAAAATGCTTGAGTCTGCCCAGGTTGACATATTTCCTAAGATGTGCTCCTTCATATGATAACCCTATACTGCACGAATATGACAGTATCCTGTCCACCTCTGGTACAAATTGTGGGACCCATAGCCTCGGAGAACTGGATAAAAAGGCTTCAAGGAAGAATATTTGGATTTCTTCCTGATGCCATTTGAATTTTCCACTTCTCCTACCACCCTATCTTTTTTTTACCAATAGGTATATTTTATTACATAATATGGTACAAAAGATTTAAGAGATACATTGTTGATATAAAGATGGCATATACAGTACACGAGGTGAGAGATACATGTCTAGTACATATTGTTACATGTTTGTCACTGATTATAATGCGAAAATCTCATCCAGCTCTTCCGAGCTGGGGCGCGTGCCCAGAATACAGCATGCATTACCCCTCTGAACAGCAGCGATGAGTCGCTGGAACAGAAAACTAGCTGCCCTGGGATCCCTAGTTACCCTGTTGAGTCTTTTGCCCAGCTCCTTGAGGAACTTAGATGCACTATATATATATATATATATATATATATATATATATATATATATATATATATATATATATATATATATATATATATATATATATATATATATATATATATATATATATATGTCGTGCCGATTAGGTAAAACTGGTCAATTAGCAAGAAATCATCTAAAATTAAGTCCTCTCTAAAATTTTATCTTATACGTTTAAAGATATATTTTTTCATTTATGTTAATGTAAGAATTCATAATTTTGTACCAAGAGAAACTTTGAAAACCTACCTAACCTTATTACAACAAGCGCAATTTAATTTAGTCTAACCCAACTAAATATAGTTTAGATACGTTAACATTAATTTAATAATAAACAAACACAATGAAATATATTTTTTCGTTATGTTCAGAATGATTTTGGCGAAATTATTGCATACACAAAATTTCGCTTGTCTTATATGGCAAGAAGAGCGTTGCTATTTAAGCCAAATCGTAAGTTTTACCTAATCGGCACGACATATATATATATATATATATATATATATATATATATATATATATATATATATATATATATATATATATATATATATATATATATATATATATATATATATTATACGTCATGCCGTATAGGTAAAACTGGTTAGCAAGAACTCATTTAAAATTAAGTCATTTCTAAAATATTCTTTATACATTTAAAGATATTTTTTTCATTTGTGTTAATGTAAAATTAATAATTTTGTACCAAAAGAATCTTATAAAACTTACCTGATCTTATTATAACAATAGCTACTGGAAGTAGACGCAAGTTAATAAACACAAATACAAAGTTCTAAGCCTTGAAATAAATAACCAACGCACTTATAAACTCAATAATGTATCCTACGAGGATAACCTGAGGGCACTGAATCTGCACTCTAGGAAGGTGTAAAATTAGTGGTGCATAAATGGAAAGTAGGAATAAATAAATGGGATGTAAATAATGTGCTGAAATTAGCTAACCAAGACATGACTACAACAATGACATCAAGATGGAGAAATTTATATTAATAAGGATATAGGAAAGCATTAGTTTGGTAATCGAGCTGTGGATGACTGGAACAAATTCCTGAGTATCGTCATTGAAACTAAAGTCCAGTTTACCTTTAAAAATAAATCCAACATCCTAACTTAGTGGGATTTTTTCTGGCAAGACTGCTTTTGAACGAGTGACAGTGAATGCATGCCTTCATTCTTTCTAGGTAATCTAGATCAAGAATGAGTGAGAGTGAATGTTTTCTTCTTCTGTTTTGCTCATTCTTAGTTGAAAAGAATTCTGATTGCTTTTGTGTGTGATGGTGAAGATGCTTCCTTTGTCTCTCTTCTTGTACAACAGGTGTTGAAAAAGTGGTTTCTGAATATTTTCTTCCTTGGATCATTCATCACCTTGGATCATTCATCACCTTTGATCATTCATCACCTTGGATCATTCATCACCTTGGTGGTAAACATAACTGACTAAATAATGATTGAACAAGATACAGTGAATGAGCTGTTTTTATATTTTTGTCTTAAACATCTTTGTTGAGAAACAATGGAATGACAGTGTTGAATCATTGCTGGGAAACATTTCTGACCTGACACATAATATAATGGAGTGATGACGAATGTTTGTCTTTCTTTGCATTACCAAACATTGGTGAAAATAATTTCTGTCTTGGCAGCTAATGAAAAAGTGCAGCAGAATTTGATTGCTTATTTGGTTCATTACTTTACTAGGAAACACTTCTGACATGATGGCTTTTCATTAATGATTAATCTGTTTCCATCTTTAGTTAATCTTGTAAGAAAACACTGCGAGACTTGTACTGAAAAAGTAATAGTTGGGAAAATGATAGGACAAAATCTGACACTATAGTTATTGAATGAGTGATATTAAATGTACAGCCTTTATTTCTTTGGCCTCTATTTATTTCGTGGTGGTAAACACTCCTTGCAATGACAGCTATTGAACTGGTGATGGCTAGCGTGATGCCTTTTTTGACTCACTCTACCTTTCTGGGAAACGTATCTGTTCTTGCAAGAGAACTTTTGTCTGTGTAATGGGTAATGCATTATTTGAGGAAACTGTGGATAAATTATAACGAATGACAACTTTGACTTACTATGTGAGATCACTGTTGATCCTCAGCGTGGCTTTGAGAACCTGTACGTATATCTTCCAGATGAAACTCCTCTCAAACTTCTGATTCCTTCAATACCCTGCCTACTGAGAGCCATTATCAGTTCCCACTGGACCTTGAGATGAGAAATACACCATTTGTCTCTCAGGTGGTTGTAAATGATTCTCAGTTATTCAGGGGTTATATCACCTGTTAGTAAATACTTCCCGGATGTAAAAAGAATGAAGCCCTGAACCTTCAGAAACAATTCAGGACTCACTATACTTTAGGATAAAAATAACTGAAAAACCTAAATTATTTCTGTGAAATATAATCCAATGTTGGAAGAGAAAAATAGACAAAATTTTAATACCATTTACCTAAATTATAAAAATAAAACATTAAAGATAATCTAGCTGAATGAAACATTGAATAACTAAGGATCGACACCATGCCTAGCCCTTCTAGGGCAGGGTAGGTGCCTGAGCCTGAGCTTGCTTTCACCTGCGGCTCACAAGACTGCTATTCCCTTTAGCTCCCCTGGGGCGGGGAAGGTGGCAGGCCAATGATGGGCCTAGCTTCTCCCTACGAGCCCCTTGAGGGCGGTGAATGTTGCTAGGCCTGGGGACCGTTGGTCCCACAGATGAGGAGGTCCCACGTACCTCCTCCCATGGCAGACGTTAATCTGAGATACTCCCGAGAAAGGGAACTGAGGCCGGGCCACCACTTGGACAGGCTCCGGCCGAGAGTCCTTAGCGAATGAACAAGAAGAAGAAGAAGAATAACTAAAACAACACTAAATAAACACTATGGGCAAAGAGTGACTTAGGTGGTTCAGCCACTTGTAGAGGTGAGGGTAGAACAGAAGCGTCGATCTCCTCCAGTCACAGACGGAGAGCTAAACCCGTGGAAGAATATGCGTAAACCTTAGCGATAAGAGTGCATGTCATCACTAGAGTTGTAGTGGCTACGCACTGACTCAGACCTGAGTGAACACTTAATAAGACGATGAACTCATCAGATTTTAATTTTGAAGTCTCGTGTAAGTGATCAGAATAGCAGTCACTAATAGCTGTAGAAATGACTCATACAGTCATGCGAAAAATAAAGTACAAAATTTGTACAGGCCTCATGTTGAATCACAGGCAGTCCGTCTTGTGCCCCTAGGTTCAGCTGGTCCACACCTAGGTTCAGCTGGTCCACCTAGGTTCAGCTGGTCCACACCTAGGATCAGCTGGTCCACACTTAGGTTCAGCTTGTCCACACCGAGGTTCAGCTGGTCCACACCTAGGTTCAGCTGGTCCACACCTAGGTTCAGCTGGTATACACCTAGGTTCAGCTGGTCCACACTGAAACACTCTTGCTGAGGAAAGAAATCAGTATTAGTTACCATTATGAGAAGTGGGATACTCACTGATAGACAGCAAACCTTTTAAAGAAATGAGAGATAATGTGCATTAGTAAAGTTACTATGAGAACACAAAGTACTACAAATCAAGACAGGTAACAGCTTGCACAAAATATTGTGCAAGCTGTTACACAAAATATTGTGCAAGCCAAATCCAGTAGAGGATATTACTTATGGATGTAAGGAAGATGAGCAGTCACTGACCTTCGTCACCTAGCAACAAGGAAACGAGTGATTCTACAGATAAGTGACTTCATTCACTCTCACTCGCAGATTAAGTGTAAACAAGATAATTTTTTCATTCACATCTGCAGAAATGACTCCTCAATTTAGTAATGCTTCTGACACTAATTTATTTGCTTCTGACATCAATTTATTAGTCTTTAAATTATATTGTCACAAAATTTCAGAGAGGAGGAATTAGGCACATAATCAGCATCTGAGGATCTTTATTTAAAAACATTTTCAATTAAATCAAGTTCAAAATTTTCATACTAATAATTATAATAATTTCACACAGTTCCCACTAAATTGGTAATTTAATTCTAATTTTGTGTAAAATTTTCCACCTGTACATTTACTGGCTAAATACATACTGATTAGTGAAGGTGAATGTTTCCTTCTTGGGCTCAAACCTCCTTGTATGGAAGCATTTCTGGTGAGACCCCTGTTGATTGAGTGATAGTGAATTTGTTTCTTTCTATGGCTCTTCCTACCTTGATGAAAAATCTGACAAGACAGATATTGTATAAGTAATAGTGTTTGTGTTTCCTTCTTTGGGTCATCCTATCTCTGAGATAAATACTTCCAACAAGACAGACATTGAATGCGTTCAGTGTTTTTCTCCTTGGCTGACACTACTGTGGTGAGACACTACCGTGGTGAGACACTACCGTGGTGAGACACTACCGTGGTGAGACACTACCGTGGTGAGACACTACCGTGGTGAGACACTACCGTGGTGAGACACTTCTAAAACACTTTAGTAAATAAGTGATGGTGAATGTAATTCGTTCTGTGGGAAAACATTCTGGCAGAAGAGCTACATAGTGATGGTGAACAAGTTTCCGTCTATAGATCACCTTACCTTGGTGATATATCTTGCTATGATTTATTTATTCTCCCTAACTGTCTGGGAATCACTTTTGGGAAGACAATTATTGATGATACGTATGTGTTGTGAATATATTTCCATGTTTAACTGTCAATACCTAAATGGAATATCATTCAATCTAAACACCATTTTATTGAGTGATGTAGATTGTGCTTCCTTCTGAGGCTCACACTTCCTTGGTGGGATTTTTTTTAAGTCTTTCACATCCAGTAGCAACAATGCTACTGGATGTGTGATTGATAATGTGTTTCCTTTGCTGGTTGTATCTTCCTTGATGAGGAACATTTCCGCTGTCAAATAACTGTAGTTATGAAGAGTGATGGTTAAGATGATTCTTCCATTATGACAACATAAATTGATGGAATCTCTTCCAGTCAGACATCTGTTGGATGAGCGATGGTGAAAGTATTTTATTTTTTCGTTCCTCGTAAGTGACAAGACAATTATTGAATGAATGATGGTGAATGTGTTTCTATCTATGGTTCAACCTTCCGTATTGGAAAATATTTCTGACAAGATATCATACGAATGAGTAATGTGGAATATGTATATTTTTTTGGGGTAACATTGATTTTGGTAACCTTGACTTGGCTAAACTTAACTAAACTTGACTTGGCTAATCTTGACTTGACTAACCTTGACTTGGCTTAACTTTGACTTGGCTAAACTTGACTTGGCTAATCTTGACTTGACTAACCTTGACTTAGAGACACCACTCCATTTTTGCAAGAGAGTGAATGTGGGTTGTCCTTCGCCTTGCTGTACCATGGTGACAAACACTCCTGGCAAGACACCTACTAAATGTTCTTCCATCATTGTCTCACCCAAATTAGGTAAGGTTCGTTAGGAAACAGGACAAGTGTTTCCTGACGGGGGTCTTAGTCAGATGACCCGCCGTTGGAGCTTTTGGTCATCTGACCGAGGCCTACCGCTGGCTTACCGGTCCACCCCTTTAAACATTATGGTCAATTATAACCATTTTTCACCACCCAAATTTGGAGAATTACTTCGTGACGAAAACTACTGATGATGTGATGGTGAATGAGTTTCATTGTTAATTTCGTTTTGCCTTGGTGGAAATATTTCTGCCATCAGAGTTACTGAATGAGTGATGGTGAATGTGTTTACTTTGCACAACCTACCTACGAGGAGAAACAATTTTGTTAAAACAGCTATTGCATGAATGATGGAGAATGTGTTTCCACGTTTAGCTTACTCTACCAACTTGTGAAATCTTTCTGGAAAAACCGCTGTTTTTTTTTTTTGGGTAAAAGACACTTCTGGCTAGACAGCTATTGAAGAAATGATGATTATTATGCTTTCTTCTTTAGCTCTTTCTTCCTTGGAATTAATTTTGGCAAAACACCTAATTAATGAGTGATGGTAATGGAGGTTTTTAAGTCTTCATAACGTGTTGTTAAACTTGTCTGATACTACTGTTTTTGTTAGAGTTTCCTTGTATGGCTCACACTGATCTGGTGGACACAATCCTGGCAATACTGCTGATGAAGGAGTAATGGTGAGTGTATCCATGTTTGCCTCGCCCTGTCCTGGTGGGTTGCACTTCTCGAAAGTCAGCTACTGATGGGAATATTGTTAATGTGTTCTTTTCTTTTAACTCTTTCTTCCATTATAGGAAAAACTTCTAACAAGACAAAATTTAAATAAGTATTTATAATCCTTTGGCTCTCACTTAGTGGGAAATATTTCTAGTCTTACATAATAGATGTCCAGTGATAATGGTGAACCTGTTTTGATCCTTAGCTCAGCTTAGCTTAGCGTGAAACACTTGTGTCAAGGTCAGCTTAGCTTTGTTTGAAACACTTGTGTCAAAGACAGCTTAGCTTAGCTTGAAACACTTGTGTCAAGGTCAGCCTAGCTTAGCTTGAAACATTTGTGTCAAGGTCAGCTTAGCTTAGCTTGAAACACTTGTGTCAAGGTCAGCTTAGCTTTGCTTGAAACACTTGTGTCAAGGTCAGCTTAGCTTTGCTTGAACACTTGTGTCAAGGTCAGCTTAGCTTAGCCTGAAACACTTGTGTCAAGGTGAGCTTAGCTTAGCTTGAAACACTTGTGTCAAGGTGAGCTTAGCTTAGCTTGAAACACTTGTGTCAAGGTGAGCTTAGCTTTGCTTGAACACTTGTGTCAAGGTGAGCTTAGCTTAGCTTGAAACACTTGTGTCAAGGTCAGCTTAGCTTAGCGTGAAACACTTGTGTCAAGGTCAGCTTAGCTTAGCGTGAAACACTTGTGTCAAGGTCATCTTAGCTTAGCTTGAAACACTTGTGTCAAGGTCAGCTTAGCTTAGCGTGAAACACTTGTGTCAGGGACAACTTAGCTTAGCTTGAAACACTTGTGTCAAGGTCAGCTTAGCTTAGCTTGAACACTTGTGTCAAGGTCAGCTTAGCTTAGCTTGAAACACTTGTGTCAAAGTCAGTTTAGCATAGCGTGAAACACTTGTGTCAAGGTCAGCTTAGCTTAGCGTGAAACACTTGTGTTAAGGTCAGCTTAGCTTAGCTGGAAACACTTGTGTCAAGGTCAGCTTAGCTTAGTGTGAAACACGTGTGTCAAGGTCAGCTTAGCTTAGCTTGAAACACTTGTGTCAAGGTCAGCTTAGCATAGCGTGAAACACTTGTGTCAAGGTCAGCTTAGCTTAGCGTGAAACCCTTGTGTCAAGGTCAGCTTAGCTGGAAACACTTGTGTCAAGGTCAGCTTAGCTTAGTGTGAAACACTTGTGTCAAGGTCAGCTTAGTTTAGCGTGAAACACTTGTGTCAAGGTCAACTTAGTTTAGCGTGAAACACTTGTGTCAAGGTCAGCTTAGCGTGAAATACTTGTCAAGGTCAGCTTAGTTTAACGTGAAACACTTGTGTCAAGGTCAGCTTAGCTTAGTGTGAAACACTTGTTAAGGTCAGCTTAGTTTAGCGTGAAACACTTGTGTCAAGGTCACTGATGATTGAGTAACAGTGTACTTGATTCATCTTTGCATGTCTCTACCGTAGTGGAAAACTTATATTAACATTGCTATGGGATAACTGATAGATATTTTTGTCCTTTAGTCGCTCGACCTTTGGTGAGAAATATTTCAGTTTTATTAAGACTGGTTTAGAATGAGTGAAAGTGAATGTTTTTCCATCTTTGACTTATTTACTTTAGTGGAGAACCTTACTCGCCTGACAGCTGTTGAATATATGATACTGAAGCTGTTTTACTTTTTAAATTACTTTACCTTTACTTTTAGATTAAATACTGTCAGCAAAACAGCCACTGATAAAGCAATGATGAATGTTTGTTTTCTTTACTTAGCTCATCCATCCTTGGTGGGAAGCTCCAATGGAAAGGGAGTTGGTGAATGTGAATCGTTCTTTGACTCGGTATTATCATGAGTAAGACATGTACAACAGTTGGGTATTATTATTGTTGAAACGTTAGGCCTACGGTAGGTTTCCTCAGTCAAATAAAGAAGAGAATGTATTGTAAGCAGCAGTAGTGCCGAGGTAAAGATGATGTAATCAGTCCGTCAACCTTGGAGAAATACTTTTGGGTGATCAGTCCCTCAGTCTGGAACGAAATGAAGTTGAAGCAAGAGACTGGAGTCTTAAATACTGTCTAAGGTGAGGTGTGCAAGATCTCGAAGACGGTGTAGAGAATGGCTACTATTTTCATCATCGTAGATCCTACTGGCAAACTACTGTGTAAAGGCATCTACTGAATGTGTATCGTTCCTTGACTCGCCATATCCTACTGGCAAACAATTCTGTTCTGACAAATTAATTATGGAATTGGAGATGGGGAAATTGTTCCATTCTTTTGCTATCTCTCCCATTATTGGAAATGCTTCTGACAAGATAGCTATTGAATTAGTTATGATGAATATGATTTCTTTATTGACTCTGGGAAACTTCTCTTTGCAAACCCTGTGATTAAAAAATCACACAGTATTTTAAGAGCAGTGACTCCACACGGTATTACAAGAGCAGTGACTCCACACGGTATTACAAGAGCAGTGACTCCACACGGTATTACAAGAGCAGTGACTCCACACGGTATTACAAGAGCAGTGACTCCACACGGTATTACAAGAGCAGTGACTCTTACTGTGAAAAGATCTATGCCAATTACAATGATATAATTGGATTTTTGCCTATTTTAGTGGTTGGAACTTTGGCTTTTACAGAGGAACGTTGTCTATAACAGTGACTGGAACATTAACTGTTGGATTGATAGAACAATGGACTATTACAGTGAAAGAAACATGGCCTGTTACTATGATACAGACGTGTATCATAGTAACAATAATAGGAACATAGTGTTATTAACATGATAGGAACATTGTCTGTTACTTCTGGGAGAACATTATAATATCTGATGTATCAACACTAATTCACAAAATTCTCTCTGACAGTTGTTTGCCGACACTGAGACATGGGAGGGAGCCAGAGCAAATTGTTCATCCATGGGTGGTTACCTGGCCTTTGTAAACTCAGAAAACCGTGATAAGTTTCTTCAAGGGTAAGTAAAGTGCCTATGGATTTTGTTTTTGGCATTTCTGTTTTTAACAAAAAAATTACAATAATAATAATAATTATTTTGTTATTATTATTATTATTATTTTATTATTATTTTTTTAGTTATTATTATTCTTTTATTATTACATTTACTATGATTATGATTATTTTTAATATTATTATTTTCTTCAAACATTGGCCTTCTCTCACTGAGGTAGGGTGATCCATAAACAAGGAAACACATTCACCATCACTGATTCAATCACTTTCTTGTCAGAAGTGTTGACAACACAGTTCATATGTCCGTTCCAAGTGCAACATACCTACCTAACCTGGAGGTGCAGGAGCTGCACTTACCACCTCCAGGACTTAAGGCTGTATAACCAGTTTCCCTGAATCTCTTAATAAATATAACCCTGCTCTCATTCAAACACCAAGTAGTAATAAAAGCTACTCGTCTCCACTCCACTGTTGTCTCTGCATAATGTTCATACCAAACATTGATCACAAGCACAATGCCACTAGCCTTCTCCTCTCTGCAACATTTAAAACCAGTGATTCTAGCCTAAATAACAGTCTTGGTACCACAACTATGGTCAGTTTTTCTTTTTGTTTCCATGGATAAATGTTCTTTTCTCCAGAGATGTCTTAATACACCTCGCGTCTTTTTTTTTTCTACTGGTCACTTCTGTGGTTCATTACATCTTTCATAGACCCATCCACCGACATGTCCACTTCAATATATCCGAACACATTTACTTCCTAAATTTAAAAAAATAAAAACCTTTTAAGGTTGTGATGTTTAAATGAGTTTGGATATAATACAAAAGATGAGAAAGTTTATTGTGAATGTTATGATTTTTTTTTTATATTTTATTTAAAAACACATAAATACATAACAATCCAATAAATGCCCAAGAATAAATCAGGCTCATATAAACAAAAACAAGCAAACAGAACAGAAATAAACACATCTGTCAATATATCCTATAATAAGAACCCGTGCCAAAAACACATAAAAAACAAAAAAATGTCCATCCTACTACCTATCCTAGCTAAATTTTCTATACAAGAACATAACACACTGTCAATGAAACTGTACATACATTGTCTCAAAAACACCGTAAAATTAAACCTTTTGTTACATATCCTATTTCTTCCCTACCGCAAAACGCAGTACAAAGGCATGAAATAACATAAAACCTTAAACTTTCTGCCTATAAAACAGTTGTTGCACAATAACACATAAAAACAACTGACCCCCGTAACAAGGGTCACACCACAACGTCATCTTAAATAAGAAATACATTAACATCAAGCCATCACTACCGTAGACAACACTGTCTACAACACAACGTCACACTCCCACACCGGAGAATAAGTCCACACAAAACACATTTGTGTTGCATACATATACAAACACTCTAGAAAAAACACATAAATATGCAGAAGCTGCACAGAATGTAAATTCAAACAAAAGATAGTAAACACATACAGAATACAGTACTAAAAACGTTAAACCTAAGAAATACATAGCAAAACATCAACTTAATCCTACATGAATTGCCACAGATACCTGGGCCAACTGCACCCAAGCACACCTGCACACTGTCGGTTGTCTAACACCTAATACCTCCTAACCTCAAACCTGCCACATAAATGCAAGCTGCCAGCACATCACCACCGACAAACCCTACTACTTGCTCTTTAGAATATTACACTACTACATCCTAGAGGAAAACCCCATGCGTCCATGACCCCTATGACCCCCCCAAACCAACATCACTCCAAGTCTGAGTCAACACACACCTGAAAAATTACCTACAACCCCATAAAACCCTGAAACGTCCAAAACCTGGACACCCACGATACCACCCCGACCCAACCCATCCTAGCTTCAACCCTGTATACCCACGCCTAACCAACCACACATCAATCAACCAAACTATAACCTAGTCAACCCCTTCCCGACATGCCCAACCTCCCCCCCCACTCGACCAGTCCCCCTCGATTGGCTCCTACTTCATCCCCAAACCTCTAAAAGGACACCACCATCATCGTTCTAAAACCCTCAGAGAAAGCCTCAACCCAAGTTCTCCCATACAAACCCTGATTCCTACATTTCGTCCTGTAAAATTGTGCCGCCAAGGCACGAACCCACCTCCCACCCACTACCTCGCACATACCCCACGACACATATATGAAATCAACCACCAAGTACATTAACCCTCTACGTACATTTTCCCAAAAACCACCAATATCCAGGCTTAAAGCCCCTAACATTGAAAGCCCACCCCACCCACACTCCTAAGAACCCGTCCAAACCATTCCTGTACCCCGCCTAAATCTTCACAAAAATACACCGCATGGTACGATGTATCCAAAAACCCACATCTCAAACAAGTACCCTCACTCGCTAAACCCATTAAAAACAATTGCGCTTTAGAAGCCAAGATTCCATGTAGGAATCGAAAACCGTCTCCTAACCCTCGCCCTCAGCCTCAACTTCCGGAAACCTACCCAAGTCGCCCGCCAATTATACTTTGGGTACTCTGCTACCCCTGAATTATACCCCCTCCCCAAGCTTGTCCAAAACCCCCACCCGAAAATCCCTTGGCTCTCTGACGACTAGTAAAACCCTCAACATTGCCTCACATAAACTCAGGTCACGTCCACTCCACCACCTCCGTACCTCATGCATGACCACTCCCACCCGCTTACCCCAACCCCTCCCTCCTCCACATATCTCTGCTTTACATATATCCCTATAAGCCTCCTATGTAAGGGTATCAACCCCAAACCTCCCTTACTAACCGGCGTCATGACAACCTACTTATTGAGCCAATGTCTACCAAAACCCCATATATACTGCAACACTCTCCGCTCTAATAATTCAACATCTCTCCCCACGAGTGGGTATACCCTTGCCACATGCCACAATTTACTATACAGTAAAACATTCACTACCATAACCCTCTGCATTAACGTCACATCTCCCAGTCTCCATCCACTCATTCGCGCTATTGTCGCCGTTACCACCTTAGAAGAATTTTCATCCCTCGGTCTACTCGCATCATTACAACAAATTATCCCACAAATTTTCAAGCACTCAACAACATGCCAACCCACGTCCCCACCTTTAACAATTTAGATTTTACCCTGTTAATCCTCATCCCCGTAGCTGCCCCAAAAACACTTATAATCCTCCCTATAGCATCTAACTCCTCCCACCCACCTAAGAGAATTGTTGTGTCATCAACATAACCCACTATTCCTGATGCACAACCAGGTACCTGACCCTCCTCCCCTACCCCCTTCGATACTAACCTATAAAAAGGGTCCTGTAAGCATGCAAACAGAATTTGCGACAAAGGGCACCCCTGCCGCAAACCCCGCTTTATGTCCACCATGTTTCCCACCCTTCCATTCACTTGAACCCGCACAAAAGCCCCCTCATACAACGTTTGAACCCAACCCACTACTTCATTCCCAAAACCCTGCTTACGAAGAATGTCAAATAACATATTCCTATCCTCACTGTCATAAGCCATTTCCCATTTTCCCTCTCGACCCTCAATGAATGTCCTAATTCTACCATGTCCATTCCCCATACACCTCCCCGGTATCCCATACTGACCACGCTCTATGATAGAATCCATAATCTTTTTAACCCTATTACCCAAAATCCTTGCAAAGATTTTGTAATCTGTACATAAAAGTGAAATAGCTCTGTAATCCCTAATCGTTTCCACCAATTTCCCCTTAGGCACTAAAACCACAACTCCAGTGCACTGATCCTCACCCATATACCTTACTTCCTTCAAACGATTGAAAACTTTTGTCAAACATTCCTTCAACACTCCCCAATGTTGAACATAAAAATCACTAGGTAAGCCATCGACTCCCGGCGCTTTACCCATCTGCATCCCCTTTACCGCGAACCACACTTCCTCCTCAGTTATACTACCCTCCATACCTTTCCTCTCCTCCTCACTAAACCCTACCTGTATACCCTCCAAAACTTCCTCTTTCGCCTCCACCTCCTCCAACCTCAGGTCTAGATACCGCCGAAACCAAACATCCAAAAACCCACTCATACCCTCTGTCGACCGCAGTACCTGTCCCTCTGTATACCCACCCAACTCCTCGTGCACCTTCAATGACGTCATCGTCATACCCTGCCTCCTCTTTGAAACCACGCAAGACAGTCAAAGACGGTTTGTCCCCCACAGCACATCCTCAATACCTGCCCTCACTCTGATAGCCTGGAATCTCTCATTCTGTATATCCTTCAACTGGCCCCTCAAAACCTCTATGTCCTCCAGCAAGTAACCCCCCCACATAACAATCCCGCAACTGCCCCTCCAAATACCTCTGCAGGCCATAACGCAATTGCGCCTGCTCTCTACCTTCACGTTTATAAAAATCCTGAATACCCACTTTCGCCACTCCATTCCACTAGCCCACCACATCTTCCCGGTCCTTCCCATCATTCCACATCCCCTCCCACCACTCCTCCTACACAGTTTCCCCTGCAATAAGCCCATGTTAAGCTTCCAATAACTAGCATACATTCTAACAGCTCCCTCCCATCCCAACACTGCCAACACACCCCTGTGATCGGAAAACCCAACATCAACGCAATCCACGCCCTCCACTATAACATCCCTCGACACATACACGCGATCGAGTCTTGCAGCATAGCCCCTACGTATGAACGTATGTTCTATATGCCACCCACCGCCCCCTACCACATCTCTGACCCCTGCCGCACCGAAAACATCACGCAAAACCCCTTACTCACACCCCGCCCCTCTCGGTTCCACATCCCTCTTCCTAATCACACAATTCCAATCCTCTGTGATAATAGTCACAACCGGCAACCCACGTAAGAAATATATCAACTCCTCTCTCACAAACTCTTCCTTAGTTCTTCTACAACTTATAGCCGGCATATAAACTCCCACTATACACACTCTGACATTCCCCCATAAACCCTCAATCCTTACCACCCTCCCCCTCTTCCCATGCCAACAACCGAAAGGGACTGGTCACACGTATTCCTATAGCCACCCCTCCCTTGAAACTACCCGCATAAACTGTAAACCCACTTAATGTCAAATCTCTCCCCAACCTATAATTATGCTCTTGCAATATACACACATCCACATTTAAACGTCTTAACGTCACCTCTACCCATTTACGTTTGACCTCCGCTCGGAGGCCATTCACATTCATCGTTAAACACTTGAAAAGAACGCAGGGGGCTTTCCTCTAACTTTCAACTTCCTGGTCACTACCGACTTTCCCGTACTAATGCTCTCTTCCTCTACTGACACTCCCAGTACTTGCCTGTCTGCTTTCCTGCCCCTCCCTCCCTCTCTACCCTTGACACTCCCCCGTCCCCCTTTTGCCACCTCCACCCAGGCCTTCTTGCACACCTGTTGCCCAGGTGTTAGGACATCGTCTCCAACTAGACCACTAGGTCTTTTCCTGGAGTCCCCTGTAGCCTCTATAGCCTCACAATCCTCTCCCCTGTGCACTTCTACACCAACCTCCTGGACCTGAAGGCAAGGCCCACTCTCTGAGACGCCCATCACACTCGTCTCACCCTCGTCCCTCCTCACATCTGATCCTGAGTCCACCACACCATGCTGTGTGCCCTCACACACAGGACTATCCAACAACAGTGGAAAATCCTCCAAAAGTGGCTCAGACAAAACCAAGTTCAAACCTTCCAGCAGAGCCACTACCTCCGTCTCCACTGTCTCGCCATCCTGGGTCACCTGTGACAACGTTAGTATGCGCTCATCCTCCTTATCAACAATGTCACTCCATTGTCCACTTGGCACCACGCTTATATTCTCCCGTGGCGACTCATCCATAGCATCCACGACCACCACGTCATCCTTCCTCATACCATCAGGGACTGAGGGAGGTGCTAGAGGTATAATCTTCAGAGTTTGTGTAGTAAGTCAGTTTCTGTCAAAAAGTCAACGAGAGAGTCACGATTAAAGGAGGGTCCATCTGCAAGAAGGGAAGGTCCACTTGGCATCACGCTCATATTTTCCCGTGGTGACTCATTCATAGCATCCACGACCACCACGTCATCCTTCCTCATACCATCAGCAGCGCCATGTCTCTGATGGCCCATCCGACGATCACATGCCACCGCCACATGTCCAGGTAATCCACACAGGCGACACGTTCGAACTTGGCCTGCGTAAGTCACATAGACTTGCTGCCGGAACTCATCCATCATGACGTAAGAAGGTATCTGACGTTTGAGCGTCATTTTCAAAGAAAATGAACCTTCTGGCAGCCCGGCATAAGTCCCCTGTGCCCACCGGCCCACCTTGGCTGCATGGACGTCACCAAATTGACTGAAGACGTTTCGCACATCAACATCCAACGCTTCGAACAGCACATTTCGAAACCGTATATAAGTGTAGTACTGGGACACATCTCGAAGCCGTACCTCTAATCCCGTGTTGACGACAATCCTCTTCTGATACGTTTCAACCACTCGCTCATATGCGCTGGCCACTGCAAACTTGACAAAAATCCTCGACGAACCGTTGAGAGATATTCCAAATAATTCTTCATTGGATATTCCTAAAGAATCCCTCAAAACAGCTGGGAGAAGAACATCTGCGTTGCTTGGGTAAATCGCGCCCAGCAACACTTCAATACAGACAGTATTGACACGTCGTCTGTAGCACTCCGCAAAGGCTGGGCAGCGAATATATAGGTAGGAAGCTATCTCCTGCTATTCTCCGGCACAATGCTATGAATGAAAATAAGTTGAATGTCCTAGTTCCAAGCGAAACAAGGTGAAGTGGGTAAGAGATTTTAGTGCGGAGAAATTATTGGGATTAGGTCAAGTATATCAGAGAATTTGAGATAAGGAAAGTTACTGTAATGTTGGATGATCAGTTATGGAAAAAATAGATAGAATATTATTATATAAATTAAAGGATTATGAGGATTAAAATAAGGGTAGGATATGACAAGAGGTTTATATTAAGTGTTTATGCACTTGGAAAAGAGAGAAGTGCAGAGGAGAGAGAAAGAGAGAAACTGTTTGACCCAGTAGTGAGTGATCTGGCAGAAGGTATAGTCACTTGTCAACCGCTCGGCTATGTTGGATCGTCTGACCACAAGGATGTTTTTAAAACACTTAAGATCCCAACAGAACTTGGTGAGGAGTCCACACGCACAACCTGGCTATGGAAACAGGTAATTGGCCAGGCCTTTGCTCTGAGCTCGCCACCACCGATTGGAATGCTTTTCTCCAAGGGGATGTTGACAGTCAAGTGAAAGCCTTCACTGGACACATCCTTAATCTACATTATTATTATTATAATCAAATAGAAGCGCTAAACCACAGGGGTTATACAGCGCTGCAGGTTATTGCAGGATGAAGGGAGAATGGGTTGTAAGAGGGAGATGGATGATTAGTATGGTATGGAGTGCAGCAGGACGGTGGATAGTGCAGGGATAGAGGGTAGCAAGAGATCGAGGTAGAAGGGACTGAGGGAGGTGCTAGAGGTATAATCTTCAGAGTTTGTGCAGTAAGTAAGTTTCTGTCAAAAAGTCAACGAGATAGTCATGATTAATGGAGGGTCCATCTGCAAGAAGGGAAGGTAAAGAAAGGGCCGCAGAGCGAAGACGCCGTTGGAGGTAAATTCTGCGTGCTCGTTGATAGAGTGGGCAGTCCAACAGAATATGTCGAACAGACACTGGAACCTGACAATGCTCACAGAGAGGGACAGGGAGCCTCTCCATGAGATACCCGTGAGTAAGACGAGTGTGGCCAATGCAAAGACGGGAGAGTGTAGTCTCCCAACCTCGACATTGGTGACAAGAAGAAGATCAGAAACCTATAATCGGTTTAATAGAATGAAGTTTGTTATTTAGCAGGTCAGACCAGCGTTGTTGCCAACGGGTGCGAAGGTGGGTAGCAATGACCGCAAAATAGTCCGTAAAAGGAACACCTCTATAGGAAACTGGAAGGTCATGTACTGCTGACCGCGCAGCAGTGTCTGCCTGTTCATTGCCCTATACGTCAACATGACCAGGGACCCAAAAAAAAAAAACAATATCTTTGTGCTTGTTAGATATACAGCGTAACCAAAGTTGGATACGAAGGACTAGGGGGTGAGGTGTATTAATTTTACGGATAGCCTGTAAAACACTAAGGGAGTCTGAAACACCACAAATGGTGACACAGGCATAGATGCAATACGGATAAGTGCCACAAGAATGGCATACAATTCAGCCGTAAATATGCTAGCCGAGGGTAATAGATGCCCTCGCACGACGCTGTCCGGAAACACTGCTGCGATTCCGACGCTATCAGATGACTTTGAGCCATCTGTGTATACTGCGATGACATGGGAATGAGAACGGAAGTGGTCTAGAAAAAAAGAGCGAGAAGCCGCGGTAGGTAGTTGGGCTTTTGCGCAAGGTAGAGGAATAGAACAGACACGGACAGCAGGAACTTCCCAAAGGGGTAGGGGAAAGGGAGATGTCACATGAACTGTATAAAGGTGGTAGCTGAAGGGAAGACAAGAGTGAATGTAGACGAAGGGAAAAAGGGACGAAGTAAACACGGGCGACGGACAAATAATGAGCGCCTACTAACATCTGTGACAATCCTAGGGCTGAATGTAGACAAAGGAGAGTTCTACGATCAGCCCCCCATGAAAGATGTGCGAGGGTTTTAAGGAGGTTCAGCCGGCTGTGACAAGTTGCCTTAAGAGAGGTAATGTGAGATTTCCAGGACAATCGACGGTCAAACAGGAGGCCGAGAAACCTGACTGTATCACGTTCTGGAATACGTGAGCCGTATAGGTACAATGGATGATCAAAGAAAATTGAACGTCTAGTAAATGTAATTTGATGAGTTTTGCCACTAGAAAATTTAAACCCGTGAGTGGTGGCCCAATCAGAAATCCGGTTGATGGCATGCTGGAGGGAAATTGCAATGAAGTGACAGTCAGCACCTGCATAAGCTATAGCAAAGTCATCCACATAGAGGATGACCAAATATTGGATGGGAGAACAGATGCTAGATTATTTATAGCAAGGAGAAAATGTTGTGCTCAGAACACAACCCTGGGGACACCTTCAGCTTGGACAAATTCCGGTGAAAGCTCATTACTAACCCGGACACGGAAATATCTGTCAGTTAAGAAGGCCTTAAGGAAGAACAGTAGGTTGCCTCGGAGGCCTAAGGAGTGGGCCTGGGCCAAGATATTATATCTCCAAGTGTTGTCATAAGCCTTCTCAAGGTCGAAAAGATGGCGATAACCAAGTGGTTATTAGCAAAGGCATTGCGAATATACGTATCCAAGCGCAGTAAGGGGTCAATGGCAGAACGGCCTTTACGAAAGCCATATTGACTAGGGGAGAGACTATTGTGCATCTCTAAATACCACATCAAACGTCTAATAACTAGACGTTCCATCACCTTACAAATTGCACTGGTAAGAGCGATGGGACGGTAGTGGGAGGTATCATGTCCTGTAGTACCCGGTTTGCGAAAAAGAAGAACAATAGCAGACTTCCACAGCTGGGGAAGAATTCCTTGCGACCATATAAGATTAAAGAGTCGTAAGAGGACAGTAAGAGCAGACTGATGTAAATGCTGTAGCATACGAATATGTATGCCGTCTGGCCCAGCTGCCGATGATCGGCAAGCAGAGAGTGTTACCTCCAGTTCTTGAAGGGTAAAAGGCACATTATAAGATTCTTCTCTAAGAGAAGAAAAATCTAAGGGCCTTAACTCGCTGGCAGGCTTAGAAGAAAGGAACGAGGGGCATAGATGGAGCCCCTGAGAAACGCGGACCAGATGATTACCAATTTCAATGGCAACGCAAGAGGGTGTGCTATATCGACTCCGGCAACCTGAAGAACAGGAGCCGGGTCGGGAGACAATTTACCACTCAATTTCCGCACTTTCTTCCAGACTGCACTCATCGAGGAAGCCGAAGTGACAGTAGAAACGTAATCTCGCCAGCAAGTGCGTTTAGCGTCACATATGACACGCGAGCAATAGCTCTCTTCTGCTTAAAATAAAAGGAGTCTCTGTGGTTCTGTTATACCGATACCTGCCCCACGCAGCGCGTTTCAAACGTACTGCCCCAGCACAAGCAGGAGACCACCAAGGCACGCACTTCTGAGAATGCTTGCCCGAGGTTTGGGGAATAGAATGTGAAGCCGCTGTGAAGATGGAGGACGAAAAGAGATGTAAAACTCATCAATGGAGGACGAGGAAGGAACCTCATGAAAGGCAGTAAGATGTGCATAAAGGTCCCATTGCACCTGGTCAAATTGCCAGCGTGGGTAACGAGGAGGTGGAAAAAACGAATGGGACTTAAAGATGATTGGGAAATGATCGCTGTCATGTAAGTCCGGGAGGACAGACCAGGTGAAGTCAAGGACTGTTGAGGAAGAGCAGATGGAGAAATCTATACAGAAGAAAGAAAGAGTTCGAGGATCAAAATGGGTAGGAGTACCCGTATTTAAAACATGGAGGGGGAGAGAAGCAAGAAATGCCTCCAACTGAACGCCACGGGAGTCAGTGTGACCCTCCCCAGAGAAAATGGTGTGCCTTAAAATCGCCAAGTAACAGAAGGGGTGGCGGTAGGAAGAAACAAGAAAATCAACATCTGGGATAGACAATGCCCGCGAAGGGGAGAGATATAAAGAACAGAGTGTATAACACTTATTCAAGTGGATACGGGCTGCGGTGTAATGTAAGGAAGAAGGAACATAGAGCTGACGGTATGGAACACCAGTGCGTATAAGAAGAGAACTTTCGTTAAAGGTTCCATCGGAAAAAGGATCCGATGAATATAACAAATCATAGCCTGAAAAGGGCCTGATAACAGTGGATTGTAATTTGTGTTCCTGCAAACAGACCCCAACAGGGGAAAACTGGGAGAGCAACACCTGAAGTTCACCCCGGTTACCCCTGAGGCCTCGGATATTCCACTGCAAATAAGCCATGATTTATTATGGAGAGAAAGATACAAGTCGGAGAGAGAGGAATCTATGGACTAGGGTTAGAAAAGTCCATGTGTGGAAACAGCGGAAGACCTGTAATGAGAGAAGGAGGAGGGCGTGAAGGAAGGAGGTGTAGACGAAGAAGAGAGAGGAGGAGTGGCGTCCATCATCGTTCCAGTCTCTGAAATATATTCTGCAATAGCTTCCAGTGTTTCGGAAGACAAAGATGCAGAATGTGGAGAGTGAGCAACTATCGGGGAGTCTATAGGGTGTACTAAAGTAGAGGGCGAAGAGATAGAAGAGGAAACTGTCGAAGGGGCTTGGGAGGGGCCAGGGGATGAAGATAGTGTATGAGGAGGAGGATGAACCTCCACACACGTTACAGAACTAGTCGGAGGCGAAGAACTTCACGATAGGGATTTTTTGCCGGACTTATGAGAAGAAGAGGGGCGCTGAGGTTTAGGTGAAGGACGAGGACGTGTAGACTCGGAACTGTGCGAGTGAGTAGAGGAAGGAGTGTGGACAGTATGGGAAGCCGAGGTAGGGACCTCGGAGCCAAGAACATCAAAAGGATTCGAGACAGGGATGACTGAGGATGAGGCGACCACAGAGGAAGCCGGAGAAGTTGGGACCCTAGAAGCGGGGCGACGTTTAGCAATGCGAGAATAGGAAATACGGGGAAGTCTCCCTTGAAGGCGTAGATGGGAGACGGCCATAGCATACGAGAAACCTTCCGCTTCTTTGAGAAAAACAAATTTCTCGCTCATTCAGGTAAACCTGACAACGGCGAGAGTTCGATGGATGTGCCTCATGACAATTAAGGCAAGAGGGAGGTAGAGTACAAGAAGGACTGGCATGGTCTTCGGCACCACAGACTGGGCATTCGGCCATGGACCTGCAATATTTAGCTGGATGACCAAAACACCAGCAATGTAGACCGAAGGTGGGAGTTCACGGCAGTCAAACGTTAAATGAGCTATATTGCAAGGATAACGTCTTTGCTTATTGGCAGGGAGGACAAAATTGTCAACCTTAAGGATAGGGAGTTCTTGGAGCTCAAGCTGCTCCAAAATGTCTTCACCACATGTCTGGAAATTCTGTTGGACAATGGTGTGGGGTAAAATGACAATACCACTACAAGAATTAAGAGAATGATGCTTGTCAATAGTGATAGGAATAGTATCTATGGTCGTAAGAAGGTAAAGATCGCGAGCTTGGCCAGCATTCTGGACCGTGATGATGCGAGTGCCGCTCTTGAGAGTGTGAAATGAGATATCTTTGTCTACATGGCGTAGGAGAGCTTTACCAATACTATGATCGGAAAGATAGGTAGTTGGAGTAGTCGGTCTTAGAGTAAAAAACTTTGTCCATTGAGTAGTGTGAAACAAAGTGTTTAAGGGGAGTGCGCGACGTGCTAGTCGTTTCTGAGATGAACGAGAAGGAAGTGTCGAATCGTCATGTAAGGGTCTTGGTCGTTTGGGTGTGGGACCGGGGGTGGTCTGATGGGAGACGGGCGAGCAATTCGAAAATTGCCGCACCGTCGAGAGAGAAGAAGGAATCAAGGTCAGAGAAGAGCGAAGGTCAGATATGTCAAAAGGGCCGGTCGGAACCCTGGTACCTGAAGTAGGTGACGAACCGGCACCAGCAAGAGGTACAGTGGTATTAGAGATGTCCGACGAGTTGTCCATTAATGAGGCAGGGTCAGTACTGGGTGCGGTATCAGGAAGGGGCCCAGGGGTAGGTTCACAGTTTAGGGCATCCATGGTTAGGTTCACGGGCTAGGGCATCCATGGTTAGGTTTCTTCTTTCTTTTTGTTTTTAAGAAAAAAAAATAAAAAAAAAATAAAAAAAAGGGGGGAACATGGAGGAATAGCTCCTAGGAGGAATGAAAGGGGCATAAATCACCCTCCGCGCCCAAGAGGACCTCAACACCGCAAGTAGGGCAGATGCTGCATTGAACCCGTGCCATACCCTACCCTTCACGCCAGTAAACCAGCGATCTGGGATAGCAACCTCACATCCACCGAGCCACCTCGGCGGACAAAAGAGAGGGCGGCCGGATATCTCCCACAAAGCATACCTCCTTCAGTCACCACCCCTGAAATCTGAAAGGTGGCCTCTAGAGATACACCCGTCGCCCGAAAGATACCCAAAGCCACCCCCCGGGAGACCGGAGAGGGAGGGGCATCCCCAGGCGATCCAGATTCCACTGCAAACTACACCACCGCTGAGAACCTCAACGGAAAGGGGAAGACCACGGTACCTTTCCCCCTACCTAGGAACTAGTATGCCTGTGGAGGGAAGCTCCCAGGAGAAAAATGGGAAGGACATAAGGGAGGGATGAGGAGGAGGAAATGGAAAAGGGAGGATGGGGAAGATGGGAAAGGGAAGGAGGGATTGGGGGGGGTAATTAGGTTCAGTCTTAGGAAGAAGACCAAGAGGTCCAATTCCTCAGACCGATAGCCTCTTTAGCACGACATGGAGCCCCCTTTAAAAGAGGCCTTAATCTACAACAAGAGCACATCCCTCACCGGCAGTATGTGACGAAGCCTACAGATCAACCTTGGTTTGGCTTTCGTTGTAGAGAGGCTGCTACTGCTTAGTACAAGGCATGGCGAAGGTATAAGAGACATCCTACCAACTATAACAGGAACTTGCGCAGGCAAGCCTGTAGGCATATGGGTGAAGTTCAAAAGTGGGCCATCGCTAGATGGAAGGTTTGCACAAAAAGAAAGCTATAATCAGGTAGAGTAGGTTCCAAAACCTGGTAGTCCTTGGTCAAGGACAGACAGGGTTATCTGCCTGATGAACTCATTCCACCTCTAAATCAACAGGATGAGACCACCTCTATTAGTAGTCAAGAGAATGCGGACCTCTTTGCCGAACACTTTGCTACCAAAATGCAAGTTCCTGATCCAGCAAGGGACCCTCCTTGGCTAGCTGCAAGAACTGTGTCTAAACTGTCAGTGGTGACAATAAGGCAGGAGGAGGTGCATTTCCTTATTAAATCGCTTGAACAAGAAAATAGGCTGTGGGCCCAGACAAGTTAAGCCAACGATTGCTGAAATGTACAGACCAGCTTGCAGCACCTCTAGCACGCATCTTTCAGCACTGCCTAGTAAAGTGTAAATGGCCTTCTCTGTGGAAAGAGGCAAATGTAATCCCTGTTCACAAAAAGAAGAGCAAAGCAGAAATCAGTAACTACAGACCAGTGGCACTCCTGTCAATCACTGGCAAGATCCTTGAGACAATCTCAAGACAAATGACAGTTTTTTTGACTACCACTCACTACTTTGTGACCGTCAATATGGCTTCAGGAAAGGTTACTCTGCTGCTGATCTGTTGTTAAACCTCTCCACTAAATGGCACCAGTCACTGGATGAATCAAAAGTCAGTTGTGTGGTAGCACTGGACATTGCTGGTGATTTCGACCGAGTGTGGCAAAGCTGCAAGCACAGAATTGCAGGCACTACGCTATGTCTCCTCAGTGATTACCTTCATGGTAGATCTCTAAGGGTAGTTCTCAATGGAAAAGAATCAGCAAGACATCCTACTGTGACAAGTGTTCCACAAGGAAGTGTGCTGGGACCATTGTTATGGAATGTCTACTTCAATGACCTAAATCTCATCCCAGAATCCCATGCATATGCAGACGACTGTACTCTGACATTTACTTATTCAAGAGAAGAAATGCCAGCTGCTCTAAGCTACATCAATCAGCTATGAGCTATATCAGCTTGGGGAAACCGATGGCAGGTAACATTTGCACCTGAGAAAACACAAATGATGATGGTCTCTAGGCACCATGTTGGTAATGCTGTAGCAGTAGTAAGTATGAAGGGGAGATTGTTGGTACCTGGGGAAGAAGTTGATATCCTTGGGGTGAAATTTGACTCCAAACTGACCATGAACAACCACGTTGTAAATCTTGCAAACAAAGCAACCAGGAAGCTTATAGCACTTCGACATATCTCTCATCTGCTTGACAGTAGGGGTTGCAAGATTCTGTATGAGGCACAAGTACGCTCACACCTTGAGTATGCTCCACCTTCTTGGTTTGCCTGCCCCTCCTCTCATCTGCGACTGCTTGACAGAGTAGAGAACAGAGCAAGACGTCTCATCTCTCGCCTGGACCCATCCTGAATAGATATGTCATTTCAGCAGAGCCATCAACACGGGACGGATGTGTGGCCTTTCTGTTATGTACAAGGCAAACATTGTCAAAGTACAACACTTGGCTTGACTTTGAGGACAGCGAGAAGCAAGCTTCTATACCACAAGACGGGCAGAAAGCAGCAACTTCACTCTGGCTGTACCATTCACCAGAACATCACTTCATCTGAGATTATTTATCCCCAGGATGACTCGAGTCTGGAACACATTCGTGCAGCATTATGAAGTCAACGAGATAAAGTCAGTTGATCAAATGAAAATGCCGGCCCACAGATGGCTCCAACTTCATCCTGTTCCCTACTTGTATGTTTCATAACAATAACAATGCTTTCAAATGAGCTGATTTAAGTAACAGCTCTTAGCTTGTCAATAACGTTAGGAATCCTTAACTTGTAAATAGCTTGTCAATAAAGCTAGAGAGAGAGAGAGAGAGAGAGAGAGAGAGAGAGAGAGAGAGAGAGAGAGAGAGAGAGAGAGAGAGAGAGAGAGAGAGAGAGAGAGAGAGAGAGAGAGAGAGAGAAATTTAGGAAGATAAGCGAGTGTATTTGAAGTTTTGAACAAAGCGAGAAATTAATTGCTGAGAGTAATTTAAATGCCAAAGTGGGAGAAACTGTTGTAGAAGAAGCAGTAGGTAAGTTTGGGGTGCCAGGTGGTAATGTTGCCTTTAAATGATCTTTGTATAGAAAGAGGATAGGTAACATAGAAAACGTGTTTTAAAAAAATGAGGATAAATAAGCACACGCGATATTATTACACTATGTACTTGTAGATAATAGGTAGATGGGTAGGCTTCTGGACGTGCACGTTTTCAGATGAAAAACAGACATATCAGATCATTGCTTAGTTTTAGAGTGAGAAGTTAAAGGGGTACAAAGAAAATGTTATCAGGGAGAATTGAAAGTTGGTAATATTAAGAGGAAGTGTAAGATATAAGAACATTTTGGGAGAAAGATTCGATAGAGTATAAGTAATGAGGATGTGGTCGAAGAGGTAAGAGGCAGAGTTAAGAATACCGTGTTAGAATGAGAAGCAGAAGTTTGTCTATATAGGAAGGCGAGTGTAGGAGGGAAGTGAATCGATTACAGGATTGACGAGGTAACGACAGTGGAAAGGGAGAAAAAATGAGCATTTGAATTTTTTTTATACAGAAGTGATATAAATTGAGAGGTTAGGAGAGTGGTAAGGGAATATAAATGGAGATCATGAGAGTGAGTGCAGCTTTGTCAACAAATTTTGCTGAGAATTAAAAAAATGTTTTGGAATGAGATTAATTAGTTTACAAAACAAAGGAAACTATTTGATTTAACAGTTTAAAACAAAAGAGAGAAGTTGCTAGACGGTGAAGTGGAGGTATCAGGAAGATGGAGGGAATATGTTGAAGAGCTGTTAAATATTGATCCAGAGTAAGAGGCAGTTATGTTAAGCATTTTGCCAGATACAAGTGTGGGGAAGGTGCTTAAGGAAGTGGGTAGAATGACTTCGGATAAAGCAGCTGAAGTTGATGGATCAAGACAAACGTAAAAAAAGCAGGAGTGGTTGGAGCATTTGTTCAGTAAATGTTTGAAATAAGTTAAGTTACCCAGGGACTGGCAGAGAACATGCATAGTTCTTTTGTACTAAAGCAAAGGGGATAAAAGAGTTATTATTGAAAAATTAAGTACAAGACAGAGGGCAGGATCGCAGTTGAACAAGGAAGTTTTAGGAAGGTTAGGACATGTATACACCAATAGTTTTCTTTGAAGCTTATAAGTGAACATTGTTTAGGTCATAAGTTACTAAAAGCAGTAATGTGTATTTACTGGGATAGTGAAACTCAGGGAAGAATATATAGGAGTGATGGAGAATTATCCAGTAGAAGTAGGTTTTACGCAAGAATATGTGATGTCACAATGGTGTCTCAATAAGGGTTTTAAATAATTGTGATTGTAAAACAAGTGAATGCTAGAGTGTTGGGGATAATTGCAGGATTAAAAGATAGACATATGCAACACTTGGGTATCTTTATTGAGGAAACGTTTTGCCACACAGTGGCTTCATCAGTCCAATACAAAGTAGAAAGGTGTAAGGAGAAGAGGAGTTTGAGGTAATCAGTCCCTCGGCCTGGAGTCTATGTGTTCAGTCCATCAATCTTGTAGGAAGTACAGCACAGGGCCGTAGAGGTGGCTTATATGCTGTAGTCAGGTGAGGCGAAGCAGGAGGAGGCGGAGTCATAGTGGTACCATCCACTAGTCGAAGTAGGTCTTCGTCCAGAGGTTGGACATGTGTTGAATATGTGTCTAATTTATAACTTGTCGGTTCTCTGAACCATTCATCTACAGGATTAAAAGATGCAGGAACTAACGCTAAGTTGAAGTGGTCAAAGTTGCTTTTTGCTGATGACACTGTTCATTCTGGAGATTCTGAGAAGTTGCCAAGGTTGATGGAGGAAATTTGAGAGGTTATGTACAAGAAACAAACATTAAAAGAAAAGTTACGAAAGAACAAGGTGATGAGTTTATAAAAAAAGGTAATGAAAGATTGTATATCAGATTATGAGTGAGTATGGATGACAAATGATTACAGACAGTTGTAATTGTACTTGTTGGTGGACGAGTCTATGAAAGATGATATGAACCATAAAACTGAGAATGGGAAGATGGGGCGGGCATTAAGGCATCTGTGAAGACAAAGAACATTTTCCACGTAGGCAAAAAAGGGGAATATATGAGAATAATGATACCGTCACTCTTCCATGAGTGAGAATCATGGGTTATAAATGTTGCAGCAAAGTGCATACTGAAGGCAATTGATATGTCATGTCAGATTAGTGTGGTGAGATTAAGATGAGGTGAGGGGGTTACTAAAAGTATTATGGAACGGGCTGAGGACGGATTATTGCAGTGTTTTGGACATTTAGAGACGATGGAACAGAATAGGATGACTGAAGAATATAGGGTACAAGGAGAATGTCATCAGGGAGAAGCAAATTAATAAATTAATAAAGATAGGATAGATAACTGGAGAGTGTCCACTTTTGATCGACTTGCATTTTCAGCCCTGGTTGTTTTCCAGAAATGAAAGTACAATGGAACCTCGACTTATTGGAACCTCGACTTATTGGGCTGCATAATTCCAAATCAGCCAATTTTATTAAGTAGAGAAATTTACTACTATTTAATTAGTAAACAATGCCTTATCTTGTTTGTTTCAAGTTGTTATGCTTATACATTCAGTATGTCAGGGAAACGACTTCCGCCTGAACACAAGTATAGAAAAATGATTAATGAATAACTTAAGAGGTAAAATAATGAAAATTTTAAAAGTATTTGAATTAAAAATAAAATTCAAAAATTGTCACCGTTGGTTCCAGTGTGATCTTATGACAGATGTTTAGGACATCCTGTCAATACTGGTTAGTAGTATCTCACTCGATAGGATAGTCGGAGGCAGCAAGTTACTTAACGGAAGGAAAATAACTATTTACAACCTCGGCTCAACCAATCTGAGAAGTGGTGACTGAATAGCTAAAACTCATCTTAATAGTAGGCTATTTGTACCTTTAAGCACACTAACACATTAGAACTGTGCAGGGTTGTCAACAATTTGTGGCTAGCTTGCAGATGCAACACTCAAAATAATAGCACACAGGAATTACTTGCAACTAAAAAAAAATAGGGGTAGGACAATGAACAACTTTGGGCAGTGACAGTTAATGATAAGTTGGTAGGCAAGGTGCAGGATAAAGGCACTGGAATTTTAAAATGCAAAAATGAAAGTGCAAAATGCAACAATACTGGAAAAAATGGCAAAACACACAAAATGTACACTGCTACTGGAAACTGAACAATTCACTGAAAGTATTGGCTTCAGTGATGACTGTATTGGTGCAGGGCAATTAAATAATGTCACAAATTTTAGGAAATGCTAGGTAAGTCACTGTTTACTTAACTTTTGATTGTAGATGATGTGTAGGCATAAGCTGGCAGGTTCCTGAAACTTCAGGTGTGTACTGGTGACTGGATAGGAGCTGTGGATGATATGGGTATTTTCCGAAAGTTATACTCGATAAACTTTCCAATGTGAATAGATATCATTAATGTGTTGCTGTTAGCTTAACATTAATTGAAGAGAACCAACGAATTAACACGCATGCGCGAGATGCCTGGTCAAGTGGGCAGAGGCAGAGGGTGGAGGCCATAGGCGTGGCAGTCGCGTGGGTATAGCTATAAAGGCTTGAGTGGTATAGCTATAAAGGCCCGGTATTTGGCGGATTCGCTGGCCAAACATGATTGTTGGCCTCACTTCACAATAGGAAGTGTCGTAATCGTTCTCAAGTGTATACTGAGGGACATCAAGTCCAGGAACCACTGTAATGGAGTGGTAATTTTGTTGAATACCGAGTGGCACTGTGAGATGGTCCCTGGCGTGGGTATCACGACGTCAGCGGTGATTAATATTCGACTCGACGCAGTCGAAACCCCTGATACTGAGGATCAATTCGTGGGTTGAAGTGATGGGAATTAATGTCGGTGAACACTGTGGGACGTTGAAGTCCAGGACATCCTTTTAATATAAGAATAGGAGGAGAAAAAATCTTGATTCTCGGGTGAGGGACGCCACGCGATGCCGCCATTTTCATCTCGATTCATAGACCTTGAACTTTAATGAAGTGAACAATAAGGAGTGTAAACCAATGGGACATTAAATCATCGTGTGAATAGTGGATAAATTAATACAAACAATCTGAAATTAAAGGGAATAAGCGAGAGGATACAAGTCGCTACTTCTCGATTGATTGTATGAACTCTCTTAGTCCAGTCTCGAGGACTATAGAGAGATAAAGGGAATCAACTTTTCCTTGTCTCATCGGGACAACCAATCTACCATCATCTTGATGGGAGACTTGTGTCTACCAGCAAGACAACGAGATCAGTCGGAGGAATAACGACAAGAAGGCTGCCTCCTCCCCACCGTAAGTATTCTTCTTATCTTAGCAACCGTCTTGCCAGTAGGTATGTTCTGATAATGTAAGTCTGCGGTGGGAATCTCAACGATCTCCAGCGACTATCACTGATACTGGGTGAGTGATGGTTTAATCGCCTAAATATATGTAATCTCTTCCCTCTCTTTCTAATCAGTCTATCATAACAATACAGTCCACATTTAATAAGAACACCGTACCTATCGGTGTCATCTATTTCAATTTATTATAACTGGTCCAGAGTGGACATGGACGCGACCAAGAGTGGGTCAAGTTTCTTCACATGCTTCACTGGGATAACCGCGGTAAATTAAATTGGCGGTCATCTCCGCCAATTTTTTTAAGTGGCGGTGAAGCCCAGACAGGTAGTCTCACAATTCCCCACATCTGCCCGTTGGTCCTTCCTGAACCGGATGTGATCAGTGAATTAATCATTATTGAATTAATTATTTAATACTTAAGTGACTGATTGTAGGAAGTGGGTATAGGGTACACGAATTTAATTAATTGTTTGGTGGATTGTAAATAGTCCAATTAATTGCTAGCACAGGTGTGGCTACGATTTATGCGAGAGTAAGGTGTGATAATCACCTTCATAAAGATTTACTTAATTTGTAGCATCAGTGGTTATTGATTCTATACCCATGGCTGGATCTGATGTAGTTGGTGCGGCTGGCAAGCCCATGGATAATAAAGGGTCTATTTAATTTGTACACTCAGTGGTTATTGATTCTATAACCATGACTGAATAATCACAACTCATCAACTAAAAAGGGTTATATTGGTATATATCAAGTGACAGGGACCAGTAATAGTGGTTCATCACTTCGAGACAGGAAGAATAAGCACTCCAGTAAGGGTAACCCGGGGGGTAAACTGTCGAGCCATGAGAAGAGAGATTGTCTCTTCTGTAAAGAAACCCATTTCGCTAAACTTTGCACTACTTATAATTCTTGGGATGCTAAAGTGAGGAGATTGGATGAACTTAACAGGTGCATTCGATGTCTAGGCAATCAACATGTAAGGGAGTGCCAGACCACATTGAACAATTGTCATCAATGTAACAAGGGAATGCACCACATAGTGATGTGTAAGGGTGGGTATAATCCTAGTAACGGTGACCGTAATGGTAATGATAATCACCCTGACACTACCGTGGCGCATGTAAAGATAGCAGCTAACGTTCGTAATGATGGCTTAGCTGAAGTTGCATTACCTGTGTTGGATGTGACAATTGAGGATAAACAACGTAAAGCCAAAAGGGTAACGGTGTTGCTAGATCAGGGATCTCAGAGTACTTTCATAAAAGGTAGTTGTATTACCTGGAGAGTTTACATGGACCGAGTTCCGGGGATCAACGCCCCCGTGGCCCATTCTGTGGCCAGGCCTCATGGTGGATCAGGGCCTGATCAACCAGGCTGTTACTGATGGCCGCACGCAGTCCAACGTACGAACCACAGCCTGACTGGTCAGGTACCGACTTTAGGTGCCTGTCCAGTACCAGGGGTCTATTGGTAATCCCCCTTATGTATGCTAGGTGGCAGTTGAACACTCTTGGGCCCCTGACACTTATTGTGTTGTCTCTCAATGTGCTAGTGGCACCCCTTCTTTTCATTCGGGGGATGTTGCATTGTCTGCCGAGTCTTTTGCTTTCGTAGGGAGTGACTCTCGTGTGCAAGTTTGGTACTAATCCCTCTAGGATTTTCCAAGTGTATATAATAATGAATCTCTCCCGCCTGCGTTCTAGGGAGTACAGGTTTAGGAACTTCAAGCGTTCCCAGTAATTGAGGTGGTTTATCGCAGTTATGTGTACCGTTAAGGTTCTTTGCACATTTTCTAGGTAAGCCAGTTCACCTGCCTTGAAAGGTGCAGTTAGTGTGCAGCAATATTCCAGCCTAGATAGAACAAGCGACCTGAAGAGTGTCACCATGGGCTTGGCATCCCTGGTTTTGAAAGTTCTCATTATCCATCCTGTCATTTTTCTAGCAGATGCGATTGCTACAGTGTTATGGTCCTTGAAGGTGAGATCCTCTGACATGATCACTCCCAGGTCTTTTACATTAGTTTTTCACTCTATTATGTGGTTGGAATTTGTTTTATACTCCTATGAAATTTTAATTTCCTCACGTTTTCATATCAGAGTAATTTAAATTTCTCATCATTGAACTTCATATTGTTTTCTGCAGCCCATTTAAAAATTTGGTTGATGTCTGCTTGGAGTCTTGCAGTGTCTTCAATGGTGGACACTGTCATACAGATTCGGGTGTCATCTGCAAAGAAGACACGGCACTGTGGCTTATATCCCTGTTTATGTCCGATATGAGGATGAAGAACAAGATGGGAGCGAGTACTGTGCCTTGTGGAACATAGCTTTTCATCGTAGCCGCCTCAGACTTTACTCTGTTGTTAGGAATTTATAGATCCATCTACCATTTTTTCCTGTTATTTCTTTATCACGCATTTTGTGTATTACACCATAATCACACTTGTCAAAAGCTTTTGCAAAGTCTGTGTATATAACATTTGCATTCTGTTTGTCTTCTAGAGCATCCAGAACCTTGTCGTAGTGGTCCAGTAGCTGGGACAGACAGGAGCCACCTGCTCTAAACCCTATGCTGCCCTGGGTTGTGTAATTGATGGGTATCTAGATGAATGGCGATCATTCTTCTTAGAACCCTTTCAAAGATTTTTATATGGGACGTTAGTGCTATCGGTATGTACGTCTTTACTGTTGCTTTACTGCCCCCTTTGTGGAGTGGGGCTATGTCTGTTGTTTTTAGTAACTAAGGGACGACCCCAGTGTCCATGCTCCCTCTCCATAGGATGTTAAAAGCACGTGATAGGGGCTTCTTGCAGTTCTTGATGATCACGGAGTTCCATGAGACTGGGCCTGGAGCGGAGGGCATGGACATGTCATTTATCGCCTTTTCGAAGTCACTTGGCGTCAAGATAATGTCAGATAGGTTTGCGTCTACCAAGTTCTGTGGCACTCTCATTAAAAATTCATTTAGGTCTTCGACTTTCAGTCTGGTTAGCGGCTCGCTAAAAACTGAGTCATACTGGGACTTTAGTAGCTCACTCATTTCTTCGCTGTCATGTGTAGGACCCATCCTATTTAAGTAGAGGCCCAATACTAGATGTTATTCTCGACTTTGATTTGGCAAAAGAAAATATATATTTTGGATTTCTTTCAATTTCATTTATGGCTTTTAGTTCTTCCAGCATTTCTTGATTCCTGTAATATTCCTTTAGTTTTAGTTCTCTGACCAGTGTCTCCCTACGTATTTCAGACATATTGACCTCTTGTAGCCGGTCTGTTATTCTTTGTCTTCGCCTGTATAGGGAGCGCCTCTCTCTTTCTAGTTTACATCTCCTTTTCCTTAAGGGAATTTGCCTTGAATAAACCTTAAATGCCACAGAGTTAATTTGTTCTAAACATAGGTTAGGATCCGTGATGCTTAGGCTATCTTCCCAGTTTATATCATTTAGGACTTGGTTTGCTTGGTCCCATCTTATGTTTTTGTTACTGAAGTTGAATTTGCTGAAGGCTCCCTCGCGACTGATCACATTTTGTCGGTCTTGAGCCCCCCGCATACATGTCTGGACCTCTATTATGTTGTGATCTGAGTATATTGTTTTTGATATGATGACATTTTGTATCAGATCATCATTGTTAGTGAAGATGAGGTCCAGTGTATTCTCCAGTCTTGTAGGCTCTATTATTTCCTGGTTTAAGGTGAATTTGGTGCAGAGATTTAAAAGCTCGTGTGTGTGCGAGTTTTCATCTGAGCTGCCTCCTGGTGTTATCTCTGCTACAACATTATTTGCAATATTCCTCCATTTTAGGTGTCTTAGGTTGAAATCCCCCAGGAACAAGATATTGGGGGCAGGAGCTGAAAGGTTTTCCAGACACTGGTCAGTTTTCGGAAGCTGTTCCTGGAATTGTTGGGACGTTGAATCCGGAGGCTTGTATACAACCACGATGACCAGGTTTTGATTCTCGATCTTTATTGGTAAAACTTAAACTACATCATTTGAGGCATTTAGTAGTTCTGAGCATATATGTGACTCTGTGATATACAGGCCAACCTCCCCTCCCCTTTTGCCTGTTCACTCTGTCACATCTGTATAGATTGATTGTAGCCCGGGATCCATATTTCATTGTCCAAGGGATCCTTTATGTGGGACTCTGAAAGCCGCAAACGATGCATTTGACTCTGTAAGAAGTCCACGGATGTAAGGTATTTTGTTGTTCGTCGCTGGCTTTAGGCCCTGTATATTTGCAAAGATGAATGTCGTCGGATTGGTGGTAATGGGGGTCATTTTTCCTGGCACTAATATCTGTTGTTCTGGAGTGGAGGCCATTGACTGTGATTCCACTCCATTTCAGGGTGGAAAAACTTACAGAAAGGAGGTTGCATTTTCTTGTTGTCATATGGGCACGGCATTTTCTGGGGTGGTCAAAGTTGCATGTCCCATCTGTTTTCCCAGATATTCCATGCCTGCAGATACCAAGTGCAAAATATTTGCATAGGCCTGGTTTCTGTTTGCCTTGGTTTTTGTGACTGTGATCTCTATTGTATTCCTTAATGGTGCTTGTTTTCCTGTCTCATTTCTATCTACAGCACTAGTGCTAACAATGGAGCCTTCATCAGTTATTTCTGGTAATTTATCTTCAATATTTCTAGGGGCATCCTCTTGTTTTTATCTACCGTGGTATTGCTAGTTTGCAATATTGGTTTTGTATGTCCTTGTCTACACCTGTTTCCCCACTAGAGCTCTGGCTCCCTTCAGGCCACCATCATTTATTTCTCCATTCTTACAGTTACTGTATACCAGGATAGCATTTCTACCAGGGGCGATAGCACCATCTGGCCCAGATTTTTTTTCCTAACTGTTATAGAATGCCGTCATGTTTTTTATGAAGGCCGGTTTGATGTTATCATCTTTTAATATCAAAGTGATTTTATTCCACAGTTCGGTCTCATTTGGGCATACCCAAAAACAATTCCCTGGTTTAATATCTCTTGTAGTTGATTCCTGAATACTTGCACAAGGGGCGTGGCTCCATTTACCACAGAAGTTGCATGTAATCCATGCAGTAGAACGTTTGTTTGTTTGGTTGCGTACTATACAGGTTTTCATGATTGATTTTATTGGTTGTTTTACTGTATATTCTACAAAAAAGTCGTGTTAGACGTATTCTAGCAGTGGGAATTGTCGGAAGAGACACTAGTAGTGCCAATATGTCAAAATCAGTAAATAATTTTTTTCTCAGTTGTTTGTTGGCCAATCTTATTGAAACTTTGTCATATGCATCTACATATATGCTTCTAAACGTACACCAAAAATAAAAAAATCGGAAGAAAAATAAAGTGGCTGACCGTAATTCCCCCACAGCTCCCTAAAGTCCCATCTTGAGAGTATACTCTGGCAGGTATTGCACACTTATTCTCCTTTTTTGACGCAGTGTGTACTATTTTTCTGCTAGATTGGTTCCAAGCGCTGGAGGGATGAACCTTATAAGTTCACTGGCACAGTCTAGAGTTCTAGCACGCAAGCGAGATCGCGATAATCATGGAAAAAAAACACGGAGCACACGGTACACTCGCGGGGCACTCGCCTATCTCACTCAGACGAAGTTGATATCCATGGGGTGTAATTTGACTCCAAACTGACCATGAAGAGCTACGTTGTAAATCTTGAGAACAAGGTTGCCAGGAAGCTTACAGCACTTTGACTTATCTCACATCTGCTCTACAGTAGAGGTTGCAAGATTCTGTATGAGGCTCAAGTATGCTCACTTGTTGAGTATTCTACACTTTCTTTGATTGCCTGCTCTCCATCTCGTCTGCGACTTCTTGACAGAATACATCCTGCACCCCTACATCCTATTCCCTACATCCTGCACCCCTACATCCTGCACTCACCAGTGGGTTACTCACAGTTACTCACATGTGGGTTACTCAGTCACTCACCTGTGTGTGGGTTACACACAGTCACTCAGCAAACACTAAACTCTACTCAACAATGACAAGTGTCACTCCGTCACTCGCCACTCACCGGAGCAAGGCCGGGACACTCGTAGACAGTGTACTCGTTCTCCTCGCCTTCCTCCTCAGAGTCCACATCCGAGGTCGACCCGTGACGCTCTCCACCAAACAAACGGCCTGCAATGTCAACACTTGCAGTGCACCAGCCACGTATATGGCAACACACGTTAATGGGTAAAGGGAGGGCAATAAAAGTGGTATAGTGACACAAGGTTAATGGGTAGACATGTGAATGACAGCAGCTTATTTAAGCAAAGTTAATGGGTAGAAATTTCCAAGCCACTGGCTAAGTCAAGGTTAATTAGGATACTGAGTTAAACAGTTTGTCAAATAGGAAATGCTTAGTGGGGTATGTTCATGGGGAAACGATATCTTAAAGGAAGGTGTCAACTGCTAATGGGTTAGTGAGAAAAGCTTAATGGGGTATGGGGTGAAGGGAACACTGGAATATAATGTGAATTAAGAACATGGTGTCAAGTGCTAGTACAGAGAACAATCAGGTAAGATATTACAAATCACCATTTACATTTTCAGGAATATTTAATTGCCCCGCTCAGCTCTCACAGTAAGAGGGTGTTTCTGTGCAGTCCCTGGTGGTCGTTTGTGGAACTTGTGTTATTTTCCACAAAATGGCGGAGAGGAGTAAATGCCGGGTGAATACCGTATGCATTGAATTATTGAAAGGAGCCATATATCCAAACAATGCGGAAGTGCTCTTACCAGCCATTATTTGAGACAAATATGGGATTCTTAACGATGAATTATACGGCATATCATTGAATGGGGCCACAAGAATCTTTATGAAGATGCCATTATACACATGCTAGAAATAATTTACACCGCTCTTGAGAAAAAAGAAATCCCAGTGGGAATCTTCATTGATTTACATAAAGCTTTTGATACAGTTGACCATGATCTGTTACACCTAAAATTATCACACTATGGTATAAGAGGGCACTCCCTCAACTACCTAAAATCATACCTTAGCAACAGAAACCAATATGTGTACACAAATGGAGCTAGCTCTACCGCGCAAACTATTACAGTAGGTGTCCCACAGGGAAGTGTTCTTGGCCCACTTCTCTTTCTCATTTACATTAACGACCTACCAAATGCAGATGACACTACATACGTTATCTCACATCCAAGCCCAGACATACTAGCCAACACTGTAAATACTGAATTGCAGAAAATATCTACCTGGATGATGACTAACAAACTTACTCGCAATATTGATAAAACCTATTTTATTCAGTTTGGGAACAGAGCTACAAACGCACCACTTAACATAATGATAAACGGGTCCCCTATCACAAAACTCACAAAGGGAAAATTCTTAGCAATCCATCTTGACAGTGGCCTCAAATTTCAGACACATATACAACAAATATCCAAGAAAGTCTCAAAGACCGTTGGAATACTATCCAAGATACGGTACTATGTTCCACAACCAGCTCTCCTTACCCTATATCACTCACTCATTTACCCCTACCTCACCTATGGAATCTGCGCATGGGGCTCTACATCAATAACTCATCTCAGACCATTAATAACACAAGAAAAGGCAGCAGTTAGAATGATAACAAATTCACACTCCAGACAACATACTCCACCAATATTCAAAAACCTAAACTTACTCACCATACAAGACATTCATACTTTTTACTGTGCCTGTTACATACATAGAACACTCTATGCAAATATTAACCCACCACTCAAACTTCTCCTTACCAATTTTAACAGGACACATGACCATAACACTAGACACAGATCACTCCTCAATGTTCCCCGTGTCCATCTAACACTATGTAAAAACTCATTGCATATAAAAGGCACGAAAATTTGGAATTCATTACCTGTCATTGCCAAAGAAACCCTGCCTGTATCCCAATTCAAAACGATGCTAAAAACCACCTTCTCACCCAAACCTAAATGCTCAATATCAAGCATTCACATCAAAGTAGAATAATCACTTCAATGTAAAAACCTGATTAATCACTTAAATGTAAAAACCTGTTATGAATAATACATACTAAGCTAACTGTTTCTATAACATTTACATTATAATGACCATGTAAACTGTAACTGCAGTCCAATTAATTGTTTTAAATTGTTATCTCACTCAATTAGTTGCATTGCTACAATTAATATATTATTATGTTCAACTTATATTCAAATTTTATAACTTAGATACACAATTATACTTATTTTATAAATTATCAACCATAATTTTTTACAATGTAGTCTACTATCAAATAGTCCTAAGAATGCCCGCAATGCACAGCATATTAGGGGCTTTTGGCATGTACATCTCATTTATACCTATGTATCATGTCTACCAAACTATGTATCATTGTACCATGTCTAAATAAATTATTATTATTATTATTATTATTATTATTATTATTATAACTACCAGTGTTTACGATCGTGTGGTGGAGCGGCATCAAGATCAATGGTATGAGGTTAACCCTGGAGTAGACGTGCATATGAAGGATGTGTCGAGCTACTACTCGTGGATAAAGTTTCGTAATGTTCCTTTTGAAGCCAGGGAGCAGGGCATCAGGGACACCTTTGGGCAGTATGGCGTAATACATGAGGCTTCCATTGGACGATGGACACAAGGAATTTATGCTGGATTCCCTGAGGGGTCCTTTATGTTAAAAATGACCCTAAGGAGACAAATACCGTCCTATGTTGTTATGGATGACTTCCGCACGCAGGTGTACGTCACCTATGCCAGACAGCTGTGTACATGTCGTATCTGCAGGTATCTCACATGGCCATGGACTGTGACCGCAGGAAGACCCATCAGCCATATTGACGACCTGACAACGATACAAAGGTAGATGATGTGGAGACGAGTCAAGAGGATGTGGGCGTGGTAACATCTGCAAAGTGGAGTGACATTGTGGACGTTAAGGAGGATCATGTTTATACTATACCGTTGGCTGCGGAGAGTCAAGATCCTGCGGGAGGAGTGGAGACGACAGGGCCCGCTGAGTTGGATATGGGTCTGGATGTACCAATCCTGGAGGACCTTCAGAAGCTGTTGGACAGCCCATTGGATATTATGTCATTACAAGCAGAAGTCTTGGCAGGTGATGTAGTCAGGGAAGATTGTGGAGAGCATTGTAGGGCTGTGTGAGGGGAAAGAGGTAGATAGTACCCCATTATTGGTGCATGTGGTGGGTGTAGAGGTGCACCACCATAACAGGGATGAGGATATGGAGGCGTCTGAGAGCTCTCGGAAGAGACCGAGTGGATCAGCAGGGGAAGATGTCCTTACGCCCGCTCAGAGGTCTAAGAAGAATTGGGTTGAGGTGGTAAGGGGTGCCAAGGGAGGGGAGGATAGAGAGAAGGGAAGTGGGACAGGAGAGTAAAAGGTACTCTGACAAGGCTGGTGACAGAAACGTGGATAGAGTTGGAAAAGTAGGTGTTGTAAAGGCAAATGTACAGAAACTGCAGAGGCACAGAGGAAAACCACTTATGCAACCTTCAGGTGTCTTACTATGAATGCTAACGGACTCAAGTCTGAGGTCAAGCGAAGATGGGTCGAGGTCACATTTAGGCGTTTAAACATTGATTTATGCTTTATACAAGAGCATAATTTCCGTTCAGGGTGTGAATTACAATTGAATGGGCTTCAGATGTATGCAGGGAGCTCGGAAAGGTTCAAGGGTGGGTTGGCTGTAGGCATTCAAGAATCCAGCCCTTTCCGTCTATTGACCTGGGAGGAGGGGGAAGGGGTAGGGTGGTAAGAGTAGAAGGGTATTGGAGTGAGAACAAGGTTTGATTTATAGGTGTTTATCTGCCAGCAGTGAATTGTAGGAAAACGAAAGAGGAGTTTGTTCGTGAGGAGTTAGTATTTCATCTGCGAGGTTTACCATTAATAACTGTCATTGGTGGCGACTGGAGTTGCGTAATAAGGAGAAAGGATGTTGAGCAAAGAGGTGCGGGATGTGAACTGGGGGTTTTGCGGGATGTATTAAGGGTGGTGGGAGTGGTGGATGTGGTGCAGGGTGATGGTTACCAGGTTGAGCACACATTTGTGAGGAGAGGTTATGAGGCCCATTTAGACAGGATATACGTATCCAAGGTTATAAATGTGGTGAAAGTACAGTGTGGATGTAGGTTTTTCCGATCATAGGGGAGTGCTTGTTGAGTTAGAATGGCAGGGTGTTGTGAAATTTTTTTCTAGCTATTGGAAGATGAATGTGAGATTGTTGCAAGGTAATGATAGTAGTGAACGTTTTGCTGAATAGTGGGATGTAAAGTGGCAGGATGGGAAGAGGGTGGAGGACATCACTGAATGTTGGTATAGTCAGGCGAAACGGGAAATCCGGGAATATTATGGGAGGGAGGCGAGAAGGGAGACACAGTATAGGTTTGGATTGCAACGTAACTTGGAGGGGCAGTTGAGATATTACAACGAAAGGGGAGGGGAAGGCATCTGGATGAGGTGGTGGGAGTAAGGGAACGTTTGAAAGAAGTGCAAAATGAATGGTTTGATGCAATCAGGATAAGAGGAGGGATAGAGGATGTGTTATGGGAAACAGGCCATTGATTAAGGTTCTCTGTAAATTCCAGCGGTGAAGGAAGGACATGACAATCTTGTCATTGCGAGTAAATGATGAGATTGGAGGTTATGAAAAGGGGCAAGTCCTCCTCTCAACGGAGAGTATGAGTGTTTATGCTGATAAGTTCAGGCAGTATTTAGAGGAGAGGGAGGGGAATGAGTGGGTGACGCAGGCTGTCTTAGAGAGCATAATTCCTAAGATAAGTGAGGATGATAGAGAAGGAATGGATGAGGTGATAAATGAGGAAGAGGTGTGGGCAGAGGTTCAAGGGATGAAGGTTGGTAAGGCGCCTGGTATTGACGGTATACCAAGTGATTTTTACATCCGTAATTGGAATGCATTAAGAGACTGTCTGATTGAACTGTTTAATAAAATGAAAGAGGTATGTATCACGGGGGAGATCAGCACATTGGAGTAGTGGTACTGGTGCCGAAGCGAGGAGAAGCATCATCTATAATGGATTATCGAGCAATATTCCTATTAAATATGGATTATAAGATCTTTGCATGGATATTGGCAAATAAAATTAAAAATGTACTGGGTAATGTCATAGCGGAGGGACAAGGTGGTATACCGGGCAGGAGTATGCGAATGGGATATTGTAGGATTAGGGACTTCATTGAGAATAGGTGGGGAGGAGAAGTAGTAGGGGTGGATTGGGAAAAGGCGTATGACAGTGTTGAAAGAGGTATGTTGTTGAGTATAATGGATAGGCAAGGGTTTAGTGAAAGATAATTAGTTGGGTGGCAACTTTGTATAGGGAAGCGAGTGTGCGAGTGCAGATTAATGGGATGGTAGGGGAAGAGGTGAGAATGGGAAGGGGTTTGAGACAGGGTTTTCCTTTATCTCAAATCCTTTTCGCGTGCATGCAGGACCCGTTTTATAGGTTAATACAGGAGGGCATCAGGGAGGAAGTGAGGTACTATGGAAGGGAAACAGGTATCGTAGGTTACGTCGATGATACTACTATTCTAGTGGGTATGGAAATGGGGCTGAGTAATGTAGGTAAGATAATTAGAGTGTTTGGTAGAGTGACTGGTTTAGGGGTAAATAGAGCAAAGTCAAAGTTGTTGGAGGTAGGATCATGGGTAGGTGGGAAGTTGGGGTCTAGGTATGGATGGTCAGTCGTGGATAGGTTGAAAGTCTATGGAGTGGTGTATTGTATTAATACACAACGTGTAAGAGAAATCAACACTGAGGCTGTAGCTAGGGCGGCTTGGGGGAGAATGTATGGATGGAAACCGGGGGATGTCACGGTGTTGCAGAGGGTAATTATCGTTAACGTTTTAATTTATAGCAAATTATGGCATATAGCAGCTGTATATCCCCTGGTTGAGATGGATGTGATATTGTTACAAACGAGGGTAATTAGTTATATATGGGGCTATGGAAGGCACTGGCTGAACAAGGAGGTTGTGATGAAACCGGTGTGTGATGGGGGAATGGGTCTAATACCTTTGGAGTGTATGTTACAAGGGATATATGTGAAGCATAGGTTCCTGGGAGAGGCTGGGGTATGGGGTAGGTGGGTGTTTCAAGTGATGAGAGAGGTATGCAGATGGTGGAGTGGGAGAGCCTTACTGAGGTGTGAAGACATGTTAAGGAATCTATTGGCAGTTAGGGATCCCTCCTGGGTAGAGGTAGGGCATCTAGTTAGGGTGGTGGGGGGCTAGGGGCGGAAATGGAGACAGTGTTAGGCGAGACGGTATTCCCTATGTACAATTGGAAGAGTGTATGGAAAGGTTTGGTTAGGTTGAAGCTGCCATCTCGGGAACGAGCGACTGTATATCATTTCCTACATGGGGTTTTGGCATCTAAGGCTGTTTTGTTTACAATAGAGTTTGTGAGGGAGGGGATATGCACATGGTGTGGGGGTTTTGATACAGCATACCATGCGATATATTTTTGTGAGGATCTAGGTTCAGTGAGGTTATGGTTCAGTAGGGTGCTTAGGTGGGTGGGGGTGTATTAACGTTGAGGGTTTTAAGTTTAGATATTGGGGGTGTTGTTAGCGATGTACAGAGAGCGATCATGTATTTGGGGGCAGATTATATACATATTTCTTGGAGTATGAGGGAGATACAGGGTGATGTTAGGATCAAGGCTCTGGTGGCGTGATTTTACCGCACGGGTTGTAGGAATAAGGAGTTGTATGACAGGGCATGGGAGAAAGATTTTTTGGAGACATATCGTACTATGATGTTGGAGAAATTGTTGAGTTACAGGTAATGATGGAACGAGAGGGCTGGATACAGGATGGAAGGGAGGGAGTAGGGTAAGGATACATGTGAGATATTTGTGTAGGTGGCAGTGGAGTGTGAGCAGGGTGATTCTAGTATGAATTGCTGGTGGTTGAATGAATATGTCAGTGGGGGGCGAGGTTTAAGGGAGACGGACGACGTTTTTTCATGACCTACTAATGACGGAGACATGGAATGTATGTGTAATGTCTGCAAGAATGATGCATTGTTGCGTGGAAGTACAGGGGAAGGGAAGGGATAAAGTAAGGGGAAGAGCGTAGGTGGCATTAATGTGTGAGCAGATGATGTGACGTGGAAAAGCAAAGGTAATCATTCGGCTGTTTGCTGTTTAATTGACAAGTGATATAGCCTTTTGTTGATGGCTTAACCTTATGTCAGTATCATTCAATATTAATTATGTTAATTACAAATGAGATAAATCAAAGTGGTGTTAGGTGTTGTGATATTACGATGTATTGAATTTTGATAATATAATGTTCTTATGAGTGCAGAATTGGTTGTGAGGCTAAGACGATCTTGTTGTTGTTATATGTTCACCAGTCATGTCAATCTTTGAGTAACCAATATAATGTTTTATTATATGTTGTAAATACAAAGGTACAATTACCTACAGCTGGTGAGGTGTGGTGGAGGTCCCTTATTAAGTAATACATATATGATTTTTTTTTTTTTTTAAAAAACATATTTCAACATACATAATAATATTTCAAAATCCAACAACCAAAACATAACACGCGCCTGAACATGAGGCAACCTCACAAAACTAACAACATAATGCAAAACTTTAACATGACATTCCTTATCAATCCTTGTGCAGAACTACCTGCTTGTACAAACACTGAAGAACATTCAATGATAACACAGAATTATGCATAGACATAATAACCTACTCAGATAAAATTATTCCGAATAGAAACACAAACAATACAAAGTAAACATAAAAAACTTAAAGTACAAGCGTACACGACTTGTAACACTCCTATACAATTCATACAGCCCCCTACCAACAACCTAGAAACCCACCCCACCCCTACACACCAGCACACATCCCAAAGACTAGGCTCAGCTAATACCTAAATATATACAACCTTGTCCTCCAATAACATAACGATACAAATCAAACTTTATTTTGCTAACAATGTAAAGCATTGTCCATGCCTCTTGAAAAACGTTCAGCCATTTATCAATAACATGCAACAAGTTACCATCAATATACAATGGGTATGAACATGATAACATAAATATCCTAGAATTCTCAGTATTAAGTTTTACCTTATTAAATACAAGATCTGCCTATACCCCCACCATAATATGTGTGACACGAACATGACCGTCACCGATGTATGCACTCTACTTGCACAGAAAGCCTCAACCCAAACAGATTTAACTATATACGCATCCTAACCATCACACAATTATTACCTTTATGCACTGAGCTATACAAACATTCCACTAATATAATCATAACATATAGCAAGGGTATCACTTTAACCAGTAGCCTAAAGTTAACAAATCTTACAGGCCTGAACATTACAGGAAGCTAGAGGTGTCTACCACATATACCATAATACATTTCACCATCCCGTTACCTGCAATGTTATGTATGCGTATCCATCATACGTATAACAAATATAACATTGATAGACAATTATCCATCACACCCCAACCCAGAAGCAGAGGAAAACCCCCAAAGTCATCCCCTGACGCACCCCTACCCCCCAGTCATTAGTCAGCACTCAAACACAAGACCACCACAATAAACACCTTTCCCTACCATACCTACCCTCCACCCCTCACACTCGCAAACGCACCCATCTAACCTGTCAACCAACACACACACACTCTCCGACCCCCATTCCTCTACCCCAATCCCAAGACCCAAAATCGCCCAGCCCTTTTACATCCTACGTCCCTGACCTAACAACCCACCCATTACCATAGCCCTGTAACCCTCAGAAAAACCTGAGTCCCACCTATGCCCATACAACTCCCAATTCCTACCATGAGTCCTATAGAACCTCATAGCCAAAGCCCGAATCCGAACCCTACCCGACTCCTCATGCAAACCCCATGAAACATGTAAGGAATCAAACCCCAGATACATGATCGTCCTTCGCACCCCCTCCCTGAGACCCCCCAAATTCAAACTCAACACTCTCAACAAAGACAGCCCCCCCCATGCCCCTGACCACAGCACCAAACCACTCCCTTACATCTCCCAGTTCCTCACAAAAGTATACTGCATGGTATGCCGTGTCTAGCTGTCCACAATGGCTACAAAGCCCATCCCTCACTAACCCCATTTTAAACAACTGTGCTTTCAATGCCAGAATATCATGCAGAAATCTAAAACCCGTCTCTCTAACCTTAGAAAGCAGCTTAACCCTATGGAACCAGTACCACGTTGCTTTCTAATCGTACATTGGATAAATCGCGATACCCTGCACTACATCCGACAACCCCCTTCCCACCCTATCAAGGACCCCTAATTTCACCTTACTCGGTTCCCTCACAACTAATAAAAACCTTACCATTGCCTCACCCACTAGAATATCCTTACCTACCCACCATCGTCTTACCTCCTCCATCACCCTTCCAACCTTCGTCCTCCGTACCCCTCCCCTTGCTACAAAATCCTGCTTAACGAATATACCCACGACACGACACGTGTCGTGTCGTGTCGTGTCGTGGGTGGTCACGCGGGGTGGAGCTCCATCTTAAATTGCGTTTACTGATAGTAGCTGAGGAGACACAGTGCGAGAATTAAGTGTGTGTAACCATAAAGTGCATATACGCATTTGAACCAACATAAGAGAAATCGCAGTGAACATTAAATAGGAAAAAAAATATAGACTATAGTGTAAATTCTAGAGTGCCGGTGGAGCAACCGTTACCGTGGGAATAGGCCTGGAGGCAGCGAATTATTGCCAGATACATCCAAATTCGGAGGTGAAAATTAACAAACATATATTGAACTAACTAAGTAATATAGCGAGTGGCAAGGATATATATGTGCAGTGATACAGTGAACCAAATTTGTAGTAAGAGAAATAGTAATAAATCCCCAGTATAGCTTAAAAGATATGGTATAGCATATGGAAATATACTACAAGGATTGGCACTAGTGAAAATTGTCAGAGGTCCTGAGAAGCAGAAATAACAGATAAGTAAATTCTATAGTTATAAGAAACAAAAACAAGTGATGGTGGCACTGAGGTGCAGGGAATCACAGTATACATAATTGGAGTATAAAACCATGTGAAGTGTCTTTCTCGCTGCCACTACTAAGTGTGGAAGTTTTTGCCATGGAAGTGTAAGGGGAAACTACCGGAAGCATAGGTATCGTGGGAAATAAAGCAATGACCACAGTATTAGTTCAGTGAAAAGAAAAGGTATCTGGAATAAATATAGTGTATATCCTTGTAATAACCAGTGTACAGCACAGTGATAAACTATTAGGTATAAAATAAAAGTAAATTAAATCCAATAGTAGTGTGGCAGTGTGGGTGACCACTTGCCCTGGAGTGGTCAATGTGCCAAGTGACTTTTATAGATCTGAGTTACCACTTATAACGAATAGACTAGGATACCAGGACAGAATAAGAAAGACCTAGTGAACCCAATTGGCAGTAGAAACACAAGGATAGTGATCTAAGAAAATGAAAGTGGTCTAAAACGGGCATCGCATGGCAGTATAGGACTGAGTGGTGTGCTTTAGTCATACGCCTGGCAGTGCTGAAGTCAGCCATGGAGGCCTACCATACACACCCATAAAAACACGATATACACCATACCACAATATCCTGTCTAGACCAGTGTGGGGATCTCAGTGAGAATAATACATTAAAATGTATATAGGACTGATCAGAGAGGAATAAATATAGAAAGAGTTATACAGTGAGCAAACAGAAATAAATACATATTATAACAATAATATAATATAAGGTGTAGTAAGTCTCCATAATCAGTACATCCCACATATACTAATACAAATAGGATACAGGCAGGATGGCAGTACAGTATATCTGTGGGACTTGTGAAAAGGCTCTTGGGAAAAGATCTAGAATCACATGCAACCTTTGCTTTTCAAAACATCATGTAACATGTTCAAAAATTAACACAGTAACAAGAAGTGACATCCGTCTCAGAAAGGTGTTTCTGGATCTGCAACAAGGATGTGGAACTATGGACAGATATCAGGAAAGCACTCAGGAGGCTAATAAACAATAAGCATGAAGAAAAAGAGGAACTATTGAATAGTCTCCCCGGTATATATAGAACTTGGGAAGATAAGAAAGGGGTAAAGTATAAACACACAGAATGACCAGTCTACAACAATTGACCCAAAAATAAACAGTCATCCACGGGAAAAACACAGGAGACAAAAACATTAGCTAACTCAGCCCCCAGCCCCAGGACTGACCCAGACCCAGCCCCCAGCCATAGTGAACATCCGGTTTTGGTTAAGGACGCCACCACAGCCATAGCCTCTAATACAGATATAGTAGGGGAGTCCTCTTCCAGGGAAAATGTTGGCCCCATGTCATCAAAGGAGAAAAGCGCAGATAACGAGGAAAACCAAGGAGTGGAAAGAGAGGAAAAAACGCAGATAATTCTGCAGATCTTTGGGAAAATACAAAGTCAGTAAATATAGGCAGCCAAAACATATGCAGATTCTATGCTAAAGGTATGTGCCTTTATGGCAGAGATTGTTGGAATAAACACACCAGAAAATGTGCCAACATGTTAAGGAAAGGAAAGTGTCGGTTTAACAAAGAGTGCAGATACTTCCATCCAGTGATGTGTCAAGCTTCAACACAGTCCAGAGAATGTTATGACATGAGCTGCCCAGACCACCATATAAAGGGAACAGTACGATACAGAGAAAGCAGGAAAGGGAAAATGAAAAAGAACAGCAATCTTTTTAGATATAAGGAGAAACAACCAGATAAAAGAAAGAGACAAAGGTGAAATGGTACAGAGGGGACAGATGGGCAGAACAGTGGGACAAGACAAGACAGGCACCAGCTCATCAGGGCTGTATAAACAATCAAAGTCAGTACTGGAGAAACCAGGGTATGGGCACCAGGGGCCATACCAGGTAGGACATCACCAGTGGTACTAACCAAACACAAAGAAAGACCAAACATCCCAAATGGTAACTCCTGCTTCCTATTTGCAAATATTCAGGGTCTGAAATCAAATAAAATGACAAAGTTAGTTACGTTAGTGGACTCCTATCAGAAGCAAATGCCATGTTTGGAGCATTTACAGAAACACATACAAGGGATGTTTTGACGGAGAGATTCAGATAGAAAACTATAACATGTATAGATGTGATAGAATTAATAGGTCACAGGGAGGAGTAGGACTCTATATAAAAGATACTCTCTGTTGCACAGAAGTTTTGAACGCTACGAATGATATAGTAGAAATCTCGGCATTAAAGTGGAAAATAAGAATCTAGTAATTATCCTAGTATACAAATCACCATCAGCAACTGCGGAGGAATTCACAGAGCAGTTAAAGAAGATAGATAGCTATCTGGATAGGCTAGAGAATCCCACCCCAAACATTTTAATCCTTGAGATTTTAATCTCCCTCATGTAAAATGGAAGATGAGGCACCATAATGTTATACCAGAAATAACTCCTGGAAGCACCCTGGCTCAACAGGCACATACCAGGGAACTAATGAGGCTTTGTGAAAAGTACTCACTAAACCAACAGATAATTGATCCCACTAGAAATGAAAATACCCTGGATTTGATATTCACAAACAACGAGGAATTAATCAGAGACATAACAGTTACAAAAACAATATACTCTGATCATAACATCATAGAAGTTCAAACTAGTATTAACTCAGGGTTAGGGAACTGCGACACTAATGTTAGAGACGGAATGTTCAGTAAGTTTAATTTTAATAATCATAGAATTGACTGGGAAAAATAAACCAAGAGCTATCAGACATATCATGGGAATCAGACATGAGCACCTAAATCCCCACCAGTGCCTAGAGAAGCTGAATACAGAAGCATACAAGGTATGTATGAAACACGTACCATTGAGGAAACCCCAAGAAGATCAGATATAGAGAGAGCGTAGGAGATGGTACAGGAGAAGAAAACGGGTTACTGAATTGCTGAAAACACAGTTATGTTGCAACAGAAGAGAGATAGCCTTAACCGAGAGATCACGGAATTAGAGCAAAACTTAAGATGTCATACCTGACAGAAGAAGTACAAAGGGAACAAAGAGCCATACAGATATTGCAAGAAACCCAAAATATTTCTACTCCTATGCAAAATCCAAGCTAAGAACTACCTGTAGAATTGGACCATTATTGAGAGGAGATTCGTATACGGACGATGAACAGGAAATGAGTGAAATTCTAAAAGAACAGTATGAGTCAGTGTTCAGCAACCCACTAAATGACAGCAAGGTAGAAAATGCAGAAATATTTTTCACCCAGCAGAAGGCTGCGCAGACCACCTAACCGACATTAGTACAAATCCCATAGATTTCGAAAAAGAAATGGCCAACATGCCCACTCACTCAGCACCTGGACCAGATACATGGAATGCTTTATTTATAAAGCAGTGCAAAGTACCATTAGCAAGAGCCCTTAGTATTCTGTGGAGAAAGAGCTTAGATCTAGGTGAAATTCCAGAGGCCTTAAAGAGTGCAGACATAGCTCCTTTGCATAAGGAGGTAGTAGAGCACTAGCTAAAAATTACAGACCAGTAGCCCTCACTTCTCACATCATAAAAATCTTTGAAAGAGTGATGAGACGGCAGATTACAAAGTTCATGGACCAGCACAACCAACATAACCCGAACCAGCATGGCTTTAGAGCGGGTCGATCATGCCTGTCACAGCTGCTGAACCATTATGACAGAATTACGGAGGCATTGGAGGACGACCAAAACGCAGATGTGATTTACACAGATTTTGCAAAGGCGTTTGACAAATGCGATCATGGAGTGATAGCGCACAAAATGAGGGCCATAGGCATTACGGGAAGGTAGGCAGATGGATTTTTGAGTTCCTAACACAAAGAACACAAAAAGTAGTAGTGAACAGGGCAAGATCCAGCATCAGCGAGGTCAAAAGCTCAGTGCCCCAAGGCACTGTCCTGGCACCTCTGCTGTTTCTCATCCTCATAGCAGACATAGATAAAACACCCAGCACACTTTTGTATCATCATTTGCAGATGACACTAAAATAAGCATGAAAGTCACTACGGTAGAGGACACTGAAAAATTACAGGAGGACATAAGCAGGGTCTTCCAATGGGCAGTGGAGAACAACATGACGTTCAATGGTGATAAGTTTCAGCTGCTTAGGTATGGAAAAATGAAGAACTCAAAAGGAACACTATATACAAAACGCAAGAGGGTCACCACATAGAACGAAAGGAACACGTAAAGGACTTGGGAATAATTATGTCTGCTGATCTGTCGTTTAAAGACCATAACAAGACAAAGATCACAACAGCCAGGAAGATGACGGGGTGGGTATTGAGAACTTTCAAAACAAGGGAAATAATGCCGATGGTGACACTATTCAAATCGCTAGTGCTCCTCACTTAGAATACTGCTCAGTGCTGACGGCCCCGTTCAGAGCAGGAGAAATAGCAGAGCTGAACAAATCCAGAGATCGTTTACGGCTCACATTGAGCCATTGAAACATCTAAATTATTGGGAACGCCTTCAAGTCTTGAACATGTACTCATTGGAGCGGAGGGAGAGAGATACATGATAATATATACATGGAAAGTACTTGAGGCCTGGTCCCAAATCTGCACACTGCCATAACAACATACTGGAGTGAGAGATATGGGAGAAAGTGTAAAATAAACCCAGTGAGGAGCAGGGGTGCGGTGGGGACAATACGGAGCACTTTTATTAACATCCGGGGTCCCAGACTATTCAACATCTTACCAGAAGATATCCGAAACACGGCTGGAACCAGTGTAGAAGCCTTCAAGAGGAAACTGACAAATATTTTCACCAGGTGCCAGATCAACCAGGCTGTGATGGATATGTGGGGCAGCGGCCCCAGCAGCAACAGCCTGGTTGACCAGGCAAGCACCAGACGAGCCTGGCCCATGGCCGGGCTCAGAGAGTAGATACTCTCGAAACTCTTCAAAGGTATATCAAAGGTATAACCTCCACTACAGAGGTATCAACCCCAATCCTCCGTACCCCAATTTCATCATGACTACCCCTTGCCCCAACCAATGTGTCCCAAACCCCCAAATGAACCTCAAAACTCTCCTCTGTAAACTTACAGCATCCTTCTCGACAATCGAATAAACAGCTGCTACATGCATAACCGACTATATATATCACCCTTTGCAAAATCGTTATATCCCCAGGCCTCCAACCCGCCATCCTTCCCATGGTCTTTCCCACCACCATAGACGAATTCGTCTTCCTAGCCACCTTCCCATCATTACAAAAAATAATGCCACAAATTTTAAGGCTATTCACTGTCGTCCATCCTAGCTCCTGTCCCAACGTCCCTCCCACCCACGACCCCACCTCCAGAAACTTAGATTTTACCCTGTTAACCCGCATTCCCATTGCCTTTCCAAAGATAACTATTATTCCCTCCCCACAAACTAAACCCTCCCTGGATCCCACCATAATAGTGGTATCATCCACATACCCCCACAATCCCTGGCTCATCCCCAATTACCCCACCAATCTCCCTCACCCCTCCCTTAATTAACCTATAGAAGGGATGCTGTAAACATGCAAAGAGGAGCTGTGACAAGGGACATCCCTGCCGCAGCCCCCTTTCCATTCTCACAACTTCTCCCAACCTCCCATTAATCTGCACCCTCACCTGAGCCCCCTCATACAGTGTTTTGACCCAACCGACGATTTCATCCCCGAATCCCTGCCTCCTCAATATTGCAACCAAAACGTCACGCTGCACCCTATCATATGCCGTCTCCCAATCCATACCTACGACACCCCCCTTTTCCTCTCCACAAAACCTTTATACGCCGTGCCCATTCCGCATGCTCCACCCAGGTCACCGTACTGCCCTCATCCACCAGTCTATCGAGCACCTTTTTCATTCTATTCACCAAAACTTTTGCAAATATTTTATA